>OOFG01073696.1:0-11753 GCA_900323295.1 Molva molva
CTGATGGATAGGGCCTACATATGACTTATTATTACTTATAGACTACTATAATTGTTATTAATTACTGTTTTTTTTATCAAGTGAGATAGAATGTGTTTAATAGATGACAATAGAAGGTATAAGAGTATCAACTCATACAGTTAAAAAACGAATCTGATGGGACGTTTCCCTTTACCTGACTGGAATAGTATTTTTCCACTGTTGCACAGTGGTTCCACAGGTGAAGCATACAGTGTTACAGTAGTTCCACAGGTGGAGCAGTGCTTCATCCAAGAATGAGAAAAAAGACCATGCATATCACATAATAGCATATGTTTATTTAAGGTTAAATGATCACCACAACGATGATTTCCTCTGTGAAGCCAAAAGTGCCTTGGTTCAAAAACATGCCGGGTAGCATGTAAAACAGCGCCACCCTTAGGTGAATACATGCATGTGTTATAGATTTTATAAGTAATTCGTTTATAATAAATAATATTATATATGTAATTACTGTGTCACAAGCAATTAATCACCATGTAACATCATGTAATTAATATTTTATTACGTTAGTGAAAAACCTGTCAATGCACGGTGTAATCCGTCATCCCCAGTAGCACCAGAGTACGTTACACACACGCACGCACGCACGCTCAAACGCACCCACGCATGCATGCACGCACGTATGCATGAACGCACACCATTAATAGTAGAAAAATTACTTATAACCAAACCAAATATTTTCCAAGGGCAATTCATCAACTTTGCTATTTGCTAATACAGGTCAAACATGCATGCATGCAAAAGGCCGATTAGGCCATGTGCTCCATTTACGTTTGTGCCACACTGACGGACGCTGTCCATGGTGCTTATAAGACACCATCACACATTGATCCGCCACTAGCCTCGATTTCCAGTCTATCGTACCACTTTCATTGTCCAAGAGAGCCTGGAGGAAGACCCTAAAAGTTTGGACTGGCCAATCACAAGTCAGGGGTGGTGCTCACCAGTGATTGGGTTAGGTTGGGATTTGTCATCTTGGCAGCTCGATGGACCAATGGCTGGCTGCAACCACAAATCCGAAATAACCTCATTCACAAGCATTCTCAGCTAATGTCTGGAATGGGATGCTTCAAATGTGCGTGTATTGGTGAGAGAGGGCAAGATTTCTGAGCAGGCTTCTGGAAGGAGCAATATCCGTTTCAGTTACAAGGGTTCAGTGGCGGCTGAGGGAGGGACTTCCACCGAGGAATATCCATTTCCGTTACATTGCTGTTGCAATGTTAGTGCTACACGCTACCTAGGTGGCTGCCACACTCCACCTAGGTGGCTTTTACTAGGATCCTCCAAATCCAGGACACAGGGTGGGGATGTTAAAACCGGTTTATTGCAGAGGTTGAGATGATAGTGATACAGAGCAGTAGGTGTAACATGCTACAGCCTCACCCAGACCCAGAGTCCAATCAGTCTGACTCGGGCCAGCCATCATCCACACACCCTTCACTTTCCCCCGCCTAATTGAGGCTGGGAAAAATCACTCTTTCCATGGTTGCCATATCTAAAATAAAAAAAACAACGCCCAAACCCCATTGTCCCCACACCTCCCCAGGGTGACCCGCCAACCCACCCTCCCCCTCCATCCTGGACATCCTGGAGGTGTCGTGGACATGGCCATTGCAGGGCTGTCTGGACGGGCTTGGTGAAAGGCTCAAAAGCTCGGTGGTAGCGCCAAGGAGGGCCCAGAACAGCCCCCGGTAGAGTCACCCTCGACCAGGGCAAAAGGCATTTCTCCATCTCCCTCTTGGGAGCATGGGGCCATCGGCTGCTGTGCTGGCTGGCAGAGGTGTGGCTTTGTCTGGGCTGCTTTGGGCTGACTCCAGAGGCAGCTAGCCGAAGACGGTTGCCTCTGGCGGTTGCTGTGCCCCCTGTCCTCCGCTGGGCTCCACTGCTCTGTTGGGGAAAGGGCTGGTGCTGGGAGGTAACTGTCACCGCTGCTGGTGGCCCAGTGCGTCCTCGGATAGCCCTTCTGTGTCCCTTCCATGGTTTGCGGTGAGGCCCCATACCGGGCGCCAGTGTAGCAAGGTCCATGCTACATGCCCCCTAGATGGCTGCCGCACTCCACCTAGGTGGCCTTTACTGGGCACCTCCATAACAAGGATGCAGGGTGATGACGTTGGATTTATTGGTTTATTGCAGAGGTTGAGATGATAGTGATACAGAGCAGGGGGTGGAACATGCTGCCGTGCAGGAGGTCTCCCGGATTTGTGTTGTGATGGCTGGTTTAACCTGGGCACATTGCTTGCTCAATGTACAACAGGTGTGCAGCCTCACCCTGCCCCAGAGTCCAATCAATCTGACACGGGCCAGGTGAAGCTGCTTAAACCAGCCATCATCTACACACACTCCACAGTTGCTTTGTCAAATTCATCATCACAAAAAAAAACGTGTATATATTCTTCTTGTCTTTATTGTTGTACTGGTCATGTTCATATTCTATTCACTTCGGGGACTTTTAACTCATGTACACAGCTTATAGGATGTATCAGAGAATGGAAATTGCGTTTTGGTAGATCGGATATGCGATAAAACTCAAAACATCTCAACCTAAAGCCAAATGCAAACAGAAGTGAGGGAGCTAAACCCGTAAAAGCAGGGCATTGCATCAGACTACACGGACCAGTCCAAACTTGTTAAAAAAAAAATTTTGTGCATCCCCTCATTTGATTTCATTATTGTTGTACCTCACTGTTGCCATCTCAAATGTTTGGTATAATAAAAAAAGTTCAAAATTGAACCCGTTAAAATCAAAGTAGTATAACCAAGGGTGCAGATCTCATTACAACTTAGGGGGAATATGCTACCTTTCAAGAGTATTTTCTGGAGGGGACATCAATAAAATCACCAACGTCAAATGATCTGCGCTAACAAACGTCTCAGACCACTGAGCAGGATACATAGGGGTAAACAAACGTAAACAAAACCTTTAAAAAGTGTTGTGTTTATGTGTGAATTATTTCAAAAGTGGAGTCGGCTTCTATTAAATATATATTTTAAATTACATAATATATTTGGGGGGACAACTTGTGTTGTTTTTCCGGAGTTGGAGGGGACTCGTTCCCTCTGTCCCCCCCCCCAGGATCTGCGCCCATGAGGATAACCATATGCATATGCTGAGGTTTGACTACATATACATGCAGAGGTGTCCAGCACAGAGGACACTCAAGCGTTTCAGGACCCTGGTCAGCGCACTGACCAGAGCACCACTGCCCAAAAAACAATTACACAATTCATGTCATTGTTCCAATTAACATTTAATGTGATATACTCAAGAAACCTCAAAACTATCATCTAGATTTAAATTACAGATGAAATGGGAGGTAATCAAGAGGTTAGGATATTATGATACATAATAAGGTATAATATAAAGATTTATGAGAAAGTAATACAATATTATTATTAACGATAACATGGGTTTGGTTTGAGGGGTCTTGCTACACTAGATACAATTCGAAATATGGAGTATGATTAAAACTAGGAAGGGGTTAAATGGAGTATTGGTTGGTTACCAGCTCTTCAGGAAGGCGATGACGAAGTGGTTGGTGTGGGAAATGTGTTAAAAGGGAATTGTTGGCTTAAATATCAGTTCAGCTTAATAGCTCAGATAATTTAACAGAGGAAGACAAATTGAGGAGGCAGAATTGTCGTCCACATTTTGAGCAGTTGATAAACTGCATATGCAATCAGTCAGTGTCTAATTGTTCGGCCATTTATGAAATTATAAAAAATTATAAAATGTATTAAATATATATATATATATTATTTTTTTTATCATTATTACAATTTATTGATTATTATTAAGGTTATCACCTTGAAGATCATAAAGATGATCAGAAAATGATATAGGCATTATTTATGTATGTATATATATACATATAAACACACATGTACATACATAGCATATATATTATATCTTATTATTTCAATTCAATTCTCGATTCGAAGAATAATCTTTCTACACGAAAAACCGTACAAGACAAAACCTTAACTTATTTTCTCTCAATCATTGAATACTTTGTGTCTAAATAGTGAGCCATTCAATAGTGGCGGCGCTGCTCTACATTATAGATACAAGGTCCAATCCAAAAGAAGACGAGGAAGACGAGCAGGAGACGTAAGGAAGTCTGGAAGACGTAGGAAAGAAAGAAGCAAAAGGTACGATTTTACTTATTCCTGTAAAACCATATAGAATTAAAAGCTAAATAATGTAGAAGTAGCCATATGTAGATATACCGCACTGCATAACATGACGTTCATTTCGGTTGTGCATGATGCAATACCCGCTCCAAAGTCCAAATCGTACACTTTACTGGGTATTGCATAACATGCCACCAATGGCTCTGGCGGAGCATTGTAATTCATGAAGTGAGTGCTGCTAGGCTGCGCTCAGCTTATGTTCTTCTTAGGTTTTATTATTTATTTCTTACTTTCTTTATTATTCTCTACAAACTTTTGCACCACACCAAACATTTTGACGTCCAATGAGCGTCTATTTGAAGCTGCATCATCGACGTCCCTTGGGGATTTCACTTGTCAACCTACAAAAGGAAATTCCTACGTCTAATACTTACCATGCTTATACTACTTGTTGTGGCGATCACAGCCGTGGACGCCGGTGTTCCGGGTTGCCGCAAGGGCTCCTGGGACGGTTAGGGCTATCGAACTATTTGGATTTAAAGCGCCCACCTGTTTCTGGTTCACCTCTGTAATTGTGAGTGTTTGATGGGGGTTGCACCTCGGTGACAGGTGGGGTCGGCTGGAGCGACACCTGCACCGAAGCACTTATGTCTGCGGGATATATTGTGTGTTGGTCCGCTGTTCCGTGTACTGTTCAAATAAAGGCAACGCTCGTAGTCGTGCGGTGTATGGGGCACGGGAGTTGCGATACACTAGTAACCTGGGCTCACGTCTTGTTATTCCCTTGCCGCTCGCTACAATATACTATTTATCATACTACATACTACTAGACCTAGGTTCAAATTGTCGCACTTTAGTTTAGCTATTTGTTGAACTGACATTAAAATGGTTTCCATGTTTATAATGTTACGCTTACTCCATTCAGACTTTAAAGTTTTGAACTCGGTTCAAATCTTTTCACTTGAGTTCAGCTATTCAATATTTCTATACATCTTAAATTATAAAGCTGTATTTAACATGTTGAAGCTCATTTTAGCTACAGCAGTTACCGCATTTTCTGCAGGAAACGCTTTTTCTAGTTAATATCATTGTCATGTGCGGTTGAAATTAGATCATGCACCAATGTATTTGGGGAAAGAAATACATTTGTATACATCAGTACCAATGTCTGAGATAACATATTTTTATATATGACAATAGCAGCTATTTGAAGCAGCTATTTTCTGACAGAATTTGATTTGACATAAAAGGAAAACAAACATCCATCAGAAGGCGGGACGTGTATCGGTAGCTTTTCACTTAGTTGATAGTGATTAATCTTACCATTAGGTGGCAGCAAACCCAAAAGTATATACTATATATAATGTATTCATCAAAAAGCTCTATGTAGTAATGGTGCCACGGTGATGCCAGGTCAAAGTTAAGACATTGATCTAGCCATCAAACAAGCTTCCACGTTGACCTCTGACCTCTAATGCTTGTTGGTTTTCCCTTAGATTTACCCTCTGTTTGATTGGCATGTTGCCCGTGCTGATCGTCCACGGGGGGGCGGGACATATCCCCAAAGAGCGTGTAGGGATGTCATGCGCAGGGGTGCGCGCCGCGGCCCGGGCCGGCTATGCTGTGCTGCAGGGGGGGCGGAGCATGGACGCAGTGGTGGAGGCCGTCACCCATTTGGAAAACAACCCCAGCTTTAACGCAGGTGAGAGTCTATGCCCAAATTAGGATGACATCATCTCATAATACCACTTTGTACCTCAAGTTACCGTTATTGCAGTGTCAATATCTGCCAATACTGCAGCTTCTAGTCTGCCTTCAGTCCAACATGAGAGAATGAATAAGTAGCGCCACCCAGAGGGCGTATTCTAACCTCTTGTCAATCATGGCTCTAACCTACCAGATCACTACAAGGGGAAAGACTTTGACCGTAAACAGTAAGTTTGACGCAATATTCAGTGGGCGATGCGTTTAGGGGGAGGGGAAAGGAGGGAGGAAGAGGGAACAAAGACCTTTGAGAGGGGCCGTGCATTTCCTTGTTTCTTACAAAAGGGGTGGACAGCACAACTCTGATTGTATACTGCAACACATTTTGTGGAGGACTAATTTGACAGTTGGACAAATCTTATAGTTTCACTTTTAATTTTAAAAGTGAAACTGTAAAACTGAAACTTAGGATGACAAAAACTCACATAAACACACATCACTTGTGGCTGAGCATGAAGAGGTAAATATTTGTGGTCCACTGCTGATCTTTACACCTGGCTGCCACCTGGCCAGCCAATCAGCAGTGACCACACCCACACATACAACCAATTAAACACAAACAGGAGGATGACTGCATATGTAATGTAACACAATGTAGCTTTGAGGATCCTATGATTGCATACTAGCGTGCTTGTATGAAAGCGTAATGCATAAGTCCTCCTTAGCCATAGCTCCTCCCCCGTCCAAGCAGATGTGTATCTATGCTCTGCTCACGCTATGGCCTAAAAGTATTGCAGCAATGTTGCACAAATATGCTCTTGAAGGACAAACTTTATGTGAATGGAACCGCTGTCAAAACATTAGTTTATCTGCGGTAATGATCATACATTCCTTTATGTTATCTGAACTATTGATGTAGCCTACATAACAGAGCAGGGAGTGAGCAAGGCTGGAGAAGGTTTTTAATGTGTCCTGTGTGATTTTGTGTACTGACAACTGATGACAGAGTCTATAGGGAACACTTTACTGTGCAGTACTGAACAGATTCTCAAAAACTTCCATTACATGTACAAATATCTTCATGTAAATCTTTTTACATTTCAGTATTACCGTTTGGGTGTCACTGTCATATCTCTTAGATAATGTATCCATGTTAAATCTCTTGTATCCCGTTCATGTCATATATCTAATTACCATACCTCACGGCAGGCTGTGGCTCAGTGCTGAATGTTAAAGGAGAGGTGGAGATGGACGCCATCGTGATGGATGGAAGAACGCTGGCAAGCGGTGCCGTTTCTGCTGTGCGCAACATAGCTAACCCTATTCATCTGGCCCGCCTGGTCATGGAGAAGGTACATTGTCCTATGTAGGTACAGGTGCTTTGTACCATGCTTATGTAGCTTAAGAAACAAATAGACACGCATCTATGCACATACAGAATGCACACACGTTACGGCAAAAATGATGATGAGATCAATAGCAAAGGTGAGGGTCATGATAAACGGCGATAGCTATATATCGGTTTGGGCATTTATTCATTGATTTTTTTTAGCAATATCCAAGTAACATCACACTGTCCAATGTGCACTTTTCCATATTTGTGATATTCACACTGTGCCCGTTTGATAGACTACCAGGATACTCATAGTGTTGCTACGGCCTTCTTAAACCCAGGTGTTGTGTTTCAGACCAGCCACTTATGCCTGACAGCTGAGGGTGCCAGCCAGTTTGCACGGGCCATGGGGGTGCCAGAGGTCCCGGGGGAGTCCCTGGTCACGGACTACTCCCGCATGCGCTGGAAACAGAACCTGGCCCCCGACGCCAACCCTGTTGAGTGTCAGATGTGAGCGGTTGAGTTGTGTTGCGTTTTTGAGATACAAGTGTACTGATACACTTACTGACTCTGAGTCTTGGAACTACCAAATGGAGAACTTTGATGAGTCATAACTGGTGTGTGTGCACATGCATGTGTGTAGGGGAAAGATGGGTACCGTAGGAGCAGTAGCAGTGGATGCAGATGGGAACATCGCCTGTGCCACGTCCACGGGCGGCATGCTCAACAAGATGGAGGGTCGTGTGGGAGACACAGCCTGCATAGGTCAGTTCATCTTGTCTTTAATGCACCTTCCTGTTGACATGCCAAAACATTCAATGTTGATGCTGAAATGCCTTACAATCTACATTGTTACACAAACAAAACAATGGCTTTTCTTTAGCCAGTAGCCTTTTTAGCTAGTTAGTTTATTATTTTTTGAATGTCACTCAAATCAATTGTCCACATTTTAACATCCTGATATTTGTTCTCTAAATGCCTTTAGAGAGTTCCAGGCCTGTAAAAACATTATTTGTCAATCTTGGAAGAACTTAATAACTGGTATCACTAGGTATGAACTCCGCTGTGTCAGGGGTTGCTTTCCAGGAACAGAGAAGTCAGAGATAACAGCCAAATCATTGAAAAACAGATCAGAACCTCTCCTGCCTTGCATGACGGCCACTGTACTCAGTGAGCCCTCTGTTAGATGTTAAGAACCTCTGCTATGTGGTAGCAGGCATTGGCACTATTGAGATGTAAAAACAATAACCAAAAATAGATCTTTCAATAATGTTTGATATATATATATATGCACTCTACTTAAAGTGTTAATCTGAAAGATTTTCATGTTAATACATTTCTGTTAATTTACTATATCACTGAATGAGGTAACAAAATGGTGATTGAGCTTATGGCCCGTTGGTGAAAGCCCTTGCGTTTGCAGCATTATGAATGTCACAAACTGGGTTTCGGTGGAGACACTGTTTATATCTCTGGGAAAAATATCCGCTTATCGCCAAAGGTGTCGCCAAAGGACGAAATTGAAATCTTTGAGATTACCTCTTTAATAATGGATCACAATTAATTGCTGCAGTGAAAATCTTGTGTGTGTGTGTGTGTGTGTGTGTGTCAGGATGTGGGGGCTATGCTGATAACAGAGTAGGAGCAGTATCTCCTACAGGCCATGGAGAAGCCATCATGAAGGTGACGCTGGCTAGACTCATCCTGTTTCACATGGAGCAAGGTACACACATGCTAACCCTGGATCACAAAGGCCTAGCAACTCCAACAACATATATGCTCATACAACATGGCCCATCTTAAAGCTACAGGAGAGTTTTGGCTAAAACTGCAGCCTGGCTATAACAAAGGCGAATAAAACTACAGGAGGGTTTCACCATGTGATCTGAAGTTCCAACAGCCTTTCCAAGTCGCCACATTGGGAATTCTTGATACAAAAATGATAGAAGAACCAAGCAACCAGTTCTTATTATTTTTATAAAATGGTAAAAAAGCACAAAGACGGCAACTTGGAATGTGTGTGACATGATGTGAAACCCTCCCATAGCATCCATGGTGACTCCATTTCCCACGTTCCCCCTCCTGCTAGGGCTGTCCTCGGAGGAGGGCAGCGACCTGGGCCTGGCCACCATGAAGGAGCGCGTGGGGGGGCTGGGCGGCGTGGTGACGGTGGACCCCCAGGGCCGATGGGCCGCCCGCTTCACCAGCGCCCAGATGGCGTGGGCCGCAGCCCAGGGGGATACCCTGCACTACGGCCTGCACCCTGGAGAGCACATCACCCAGAGCATCGGCGACCCCAGCTGATGGACGAGGAGCGGCCATGGGTGTTTGTCCGGATGCTTTTGTTTTTGTTGGGCCTGGGGTATTTGAGATTAGGGCATTCTGGACTGGCATTTCAATACTAGAGACCTTACTAAAACAATACTTTTTGAACTACTTGATTAAAATGGCTGTAGGATATTGTTCTTCACTTATTTCATGTTTTTATTTTTAGTTAGTGTGACACATTAAATATCTTATTGAATATATTAGTATGCAAGTATGTAAAACAATTAATTTCTGTTAAGTTTAAAACTAAACTGAATGTCTTTCCAAATTATAATTGTTTTTATGTCAATATGTCTTACATGAAAATAAATGTTTGGTAATAATAAATCCTCTTTACATTTAGTCATTTGGCAGACTTCTATCTAAAGCAGCTTTCATTGTGTCATTATGACAGAGCAGGTGCATTATTTTGTCCACTGGCTAAAGCTGTTTCTATCCACATTTGGTAAATAGGACATTGACACTTTCGTCCACTAGATGGGGCTATTTCGACGAATATTAACGACAACAATTTGAAGGGTTGTTGGCTTTTAATGACAATTGCGAGACATGGCATCTATATCAATTATGGTGAAATGTATATATGCATGACGAGGTTAAAATGTGACACGTAGCCTTGAAAAGGTAGCCGCCAATTTGGAACACCGCCTTATGGGACTAAATACTTGTATAGGCTATAGGCCTACATGTAAATGGCAGTTCCATGATCACTAATCCGAAAACTTTTGGGTTGTTGATCATAAACGGAGCTCAGTAACAGCCTTCCCTAAAACTACCTGAAAATGTGTCATCCATCGACTTTATTATTACACTTGTTTTTTACTGTTAAACATTCACCTTCAGGTCACATATTTTGACAAGCACCTTATTAGAAAGTAGGCGAAGACTATAGATTATTAGACTACTAGGCCTATAAATAGCCCACTATGTGTATTGACCCTTATTCTAAACATATTTTGGTTTTGGCCTGTAGCCTTCAAGAGCTAATGACAAATGTATATTTAGTATAGGACTATGCAGGCCTATTTGGATCTTTTTTAGTTTTTCGACATCGCTTCAAAGACCCCAGAGTTGAACTGGTCAAACTGTGTGGTGCAACAGTGCCCCCGTTCCAGTAAGGAAGAAAGGGGGCTGGACTCCACTCCGTCTTTTCTTTTCCTACAAAACCCCACCGAGCTGGCAGCCTCGGAGATCACAGCTGGGACAATCGGGAAAAAACGAACGAGATGCCGGGCATAGTAGACGAACTTGCCGCACTGGTTTTTTAATGTATTTTCCCACATTTGGCTAATCGTATACAGACGAAGTACATACGATGATATTGAGTGTATTTTTCTCAGGAACGTTTTTTTGTTTTTGTAAGCTGTTGTAGTTTTCCTTCGTTTAGAAAAGGAAAGAGTGATTGACTAGTCAAAAAGTGCTCTCATTGAACCGCGCTAGAGAACGGGACAGGACCGGTGTTTGTGCACTTGGCGCAGAAAAGGTAAGCGTCAGTTCACTTTGCTCAGTAACCTGCTCTCTGCTTAGGTATGCATCGTTGATTAAATCATACTTTATGAGGACTTAATGATGATTAATGATGTACACTACATCATACTATGTACTTTAAAATGCTTGATATGTTGACCAATACGTTTTGAGTTGGGTTTTTTCTAGGACAGTAGGCTAGTTTATTGGACAGTTTCACGGTCTGCCTTTTTGCATTTGGAGTTGCGCTGAGACCACTGGAGATAGGCTACTATAGAAAGAAAGGGAGAACAGGGGGGAGAACTATAAAGTTATTAGATGTAACATTTTTGTTTAAGTACGCAGAATCTGAAAGTGCAAGCAATAGTCCTAATCTGAACCGGTTTAAATGAACTGCGCTATCCTCGGCGGAGTGGAGTCCGGAATCTTGGCGGCCCACAGCGTCTTTCCCATGGGATGATGGGCCTGTTTGGTTCCCAGGGATGTGGGACTCTGGAAACACACAGAGGACAGTCATTCGCAGAGTGGACCCAGCAATTCAGGCCTCTAGAAAAGTGAAAAAAAAGAGACTTGTACAATAACATTGCTGAATAGTCGTCACAGCAAATCATCGAGTAGACCCGTCAGTGAAATCAGCTATTTTTGTAGGTCAATATTTGGTAGACCTATATAAGATACACTTATTATTTTGGGGTTGTGAGTGAGTGAGTGAGTGAGTGAGAGACTGCGGGATTTATTCTACACAATT
>OOFG01073699.1:0-11195 GCA_900323295.1 Molva molva
AACATGTCAGTGAATTAAGTTGCTTATATAACGTGGACGATACTGTTGACTAACTATAACCACTCAAATAACGTGGACAATACTGTTGACTAACTATAACCACTCATGTAACGTGGAAAATACTGTTGACTAACTATAACCACTCATGTAACGTGGACTGTTGACTTACTGTAACCACTCATATAACGTGGACAATACTGTTGACTAACTATAACCACTCATGTAACGTGGACTGTTGACTAACTGTAACCACTCATATAACGTGGACAATACTGTTGACTAACTATAACTACTCATTTAACGTGGACAATAGTATTGACTAACTAGAACCACTCATATAACATTGACAATTATGTCAACCACACTTATTTATTTTTATATTTTCTCCAAAAACGTAATGAAATGAAAATGTGCTAGACTGCACATATAATGTATAAATGTTTTCCGAACAAAATGGGGCAAACGAGTGAAAGTGCTTTAGTGACTCCACATGTCGTTTGTTTTGTCTTTCCAAGGCTTTCATTACGATTCGGTGATGTAGAGGACCTGCGAGGACTAGTGATCAGGTAAGAGCGGCCGTCCCTATTACCCCCCTGCCTCACTAGTGCACTGTGCACATGGCATGATCCCCGTATGCGCCTCAGCTCTTCCCGGTGATGGGAGTGTAGAACTCCAGTTGTGAACAGCGACATCTGGCTCTCTCCGTCTCTCTCCAGGCTCCAGATGTCCAACACATTTTACGAGGCGGCGGGGCAGAACTGGTTTACCCTGGATAGTGTTCACATCCACTACAACTGGACGCAGGAGGCTACGTTCAACGCCAGCGAGATCTATGCCCCTGCCACTTCCTCCTACCATTGCCAGCATGTCAGCAGCTTGCATAAATATGACACCCTGCTGGTGCCCAGCTCTCACACGGACACATCTGCTAACTGGCACATCACTTTCACAGACTTCCAGGTATCTGAACTAGCACTGAATGAACTGGGTTGCATTGTGTTTGTGTTTGTGTTTGTGTTTGTGTTTGTGTTTGTGTGTGTGTGTGTGTGTGTGTGTGTGTGTGTGTGTGTGTGTGTGTGTGTGTGTGTGTGTGTGTGTGTGTGTGTGTGTGTGTGTGTGTGTGTGTGTGTGTGTGTGTGTGTGTGTGTGTGTGTGTGTGTTTGTGTTTGTGTTTCTGTGTGGGCATGCTCAAACCCACTTTGACTGCCCATTCCGTCAGAGACCTAAATTAGGCAATCATGGCAAGAAATGGCATTTTCTGAAAGATGGTTTTCTGAGATCTAAGCACAATGTCTTGTGGTTCTCTAGAAGAAAGTATTTCCAAGTTGATGGTAACACACATTAATACTGTTAAAGGACCCTCATGCTTTCAGGAACAAACAAATGTGTATTTTTTGGTGGAAACTACAACAATTATTTTATGGATTTTGTCATCTTGTATTTTATAAATAACAAAAACACGTAGACATAGGTATATAAATAAATGCATGCATAAGATTTTGTTGTCATGTCCTATTTACTTCAACCACTGTCGCTATCAACAATTCAAATAACATGGGGTACTCTCCAGATGATTAAGACGAGAGACACCAGGGCCCTCCCTTTCTCTACTTACTATTTCATCTTTTATACTTATACTATACTGACGTACACAGCCCACATGAAGTGAAGATCAGGAAGTGTGTATCGGCAATAGGCCTGAGAGACCAGAGCCGGCCAGATATAGTCACCAACACTCACAGAACACTCTCCCAGTATGAAGTGAAAACCATGAAGTGTCAAACAACAATATATTAAAAGTCGCACACTCAAACTTCGGTGTGTTTTGATAAATCGCCTCTCTACTACTGTAGAGGTCAGAGCCTGTATGGTCTAAATGGATTATACCACTGGTTTCATTCCTCAATTTTCAAGCAACCACATGATTCAGCCAGATTAAGTTAAACCAATGAAGGGAAACAGGGCGGTTTAGATTATCAGTGTAGTCTTCATAATCATCCTTACTCATGTCGTCTGCATCTTCGAGATCTGAATAATTTTCAGTCCATTTAGCCATTTTATCCACTCATCATATCCATATCCACAGCAACATATATGTTGCCTTTATCTTGTTATCAATATCTTTATTGTTTTTGAATATCCATTAATTGTAGATCAAAGAATGGGATGTTCTTATTCACAATGAGACAGCTCTCTTCAATCCTTCAGGAAGACCATTCAGAATCCGAATGATATCAGGTCGGAAAATGTCCAAATTTGGGTATAGGAAGTAGTCCTTAAGACACAAGTTCACCATTTTTGTAAATGGTGAACATATACCGCCTTCAGCATCGGACTCTAAACGAACACATTCAACCTAACAAATGACTGTTAAGAGCGTCACTGGCTTGCAGTAACTGAGCACTCTTTACGTTTGGCGAGGGACTGCTGCCCATCTAGGTGAGGCCATTTAATTGCCTCAAGTGGATGCTGTCGGAAAGGTGTAATTTCATTAGGGCGCTATCCTTTAAGTTTGGACACACCTAAACTGTTTTTAAATGGATGAATGCGTGCAGTCTGGGAGGCAGCTGGTCAGGAGGCTAAGGGATGGGACGGGATGTTTTCCAGTGGGTCGGATGTGGAAGAAGTCCCAGCATAGCTGTCACCGTGACACAGATCATCACGTGTTACCACACATTAAACACAACATACATTGATCTATTTGATACATGGCCTACATTGTACCATATTTCAATTCACATTGTGCAAGTTATTTATGTTCTGTATTCATGATAGGTTGTGTTCATGTTAGATTATTATTATTTTTTGTATTATTATTATTATTAACTGTAAACCCTTGATTTGTGTTGTGTTTTGATTGATATTGAATCTTCATTGCATTCAGTTACGCAATCATGCAACTAAGGCCGGCTGTTCACTAACTCACAATTACCAGTGTTTGGTGTACCTACAGTAATCCTTTTATGATGCCATCAAACACAGGTTGATGTGGTTACATGACCTCCTGTATTTACTTCATTAGACCTTGCCAGACTTGTGATGTGATTACTCGAAAAACCAATAGACTCACAAACTCAATTATCACTGAAATGATCACTGCTAAGCTAATTTAACACATCCCCGTGGTCAGCATGGCAAACAGATAAGACACTAATTTAGGCAACATTGGTTAAAACAGAGATGATGAAACATTGTTCCCGAAGATATAGTTAGAATTATAACGATAAGACAGTTGGAATTATTTAATATAAAAAAATATGTGTGTGAACAAGAAAAGCTACTCCCTATACCTTTTGTTGTTGTTTTTGTTGTTTTGGCAAAAGATTAAATCAAAATGGGTGTGCAGCTATGACAAGGCAGTTACTTTGAACTTTGTTAATGCTAACCGTGAGAATCATGCTCAGTGAAGGCCTTCACTGAGCATGTGAAGGACAGCGTGTCAGGCCCTGTGTGTCGCTATATAGTTACTTCAGTAAACAGTATTTTAAGTCATCTAAGGTAATCGTTTTATTAAGTATTGAACGAGGAGGCCTGAAGTGCATTTCTGAAAATCAACCTATGAATCTTGTTTGGAATAAGATTCATTCCAGGGAGGGAAAAAGATGAGTTGGTTTGTTGATCGCCTCACTGAGTGCACTTAAAGGCCTACGTTGCTTATTGGTTGCCAGCCAGGCTTCTGAAGTTCTGTGTTTGAATCAAGAGGCAACCATTTGAGATGTCTGGCCCGTAGTGAGGACATTTCATCATAGAGAGAAGCTGATACTATTAACTTATTTAACTTTGAGGGGGAAAAGCCACAACACAAATTAAACTCACTTCATTATTGAAAACTTTTGTTAATCCAATTTTGTCTTCCTTCTTAAATTTGTTGATGGGTTAATAATCCACACCGTGTCATAGGTGCTTTTCAGTTATTCAAACAAATCTCATAGGCCTATTCAACCTTTTCTTTTTCCTAACAGCGACATTGCTCACAAACATGTTAAGTACTAACTGAGTGATAAAATAATAAGCAATATACAATAAATTGAACATAACTTACATTTCCCAACTCCAAAGACGTGAATATTAGGGTGCTTAGCAGGGTGCCAATGGAAAGCAGCCCTTGCATATACCCTATAGAGATTTTACATCAGAATGCATTATGGGATTTTCTGAGAATATATTGTCATATTGAGAAGACACTGAAGAGAGTTGAGTTCTGTAAAATCCTGAATTAACATAAATAAACCATAACCTAGGCCAATGAAAACTTTGTTTCTAGCATGAGAAAAGCTGTGGCAGTTTCAAACATGAAGTCTCCCCATAATGACAAATCATTTGACAATTGATTACTTAACAATAACTACCCTATTAACTAACCCTATCACCAATAACATTAGAGAGAGAGAGAGAGAGAGAGAGAGAGAGAGAGAGAGAGAGAGAGAGAGAGAGAGAGAGAGAGAGCGAGAGCGAGTGATGTTAGCAAAGGGCAAATATGCAGCATTTGTCAATAGATCGTGGTTAATATGTCAACGTCGCCACAGGGGATTTCCCGCCAAGGAGCTTCTCTCTATCCGCTTAATGTACAAAATGGTCCCCGACATGCTGTTAACGAGGAAGGGTTTGTACACACCCTCACCCCACCTAATCTATAAACCCTCACAAATTGGATTCCCACCTCGTACGTAATGCGAAGCTCAAGCTACGAGCATGTGTCGGACGTGGCACCTGTCATTCTCAATTCAACCCGAGTGTCAAGGTGCTCACTGCACCTTCACACTGACGTCTGAGGTCAGATAAGTCATAAGGTCATAATAAATGGCATACTTACTTGTTTCGTTTCCACAGGGCCGTTGTATCCCCCCTGCTGTTCCAGCACTACCTCATAGGATTTCTTGGGACATATTATTACTTTTCTTTATAATATTTTTAAAGAACCACTCCGTTGCCACTGATTTGAGTGTAATTAAATAGCACACATCCAGGTTCCTCTAACGGTTTAACGTGTTAACTGGAATAATACAATTGTGTCCTAGCGATATTTTAACCCATAACGCATTTTAACCCATTTGATTTTGATTTAAAATAACTCGTTTGACAAACTCTACCTTTAAGCAAAAATCGATATTATTCATATATTACAATAAATAAACACATTGAAAAGACTGTCAATGGAATATACAATGTAATTTCTTGCCACTTTGACTTCATCTTTAAAGACAAATATCTAACATTAAATGAATATCCATACCAGAATATATAACACATCCTAGGAATCGATTTTCACATGTATCTATCTACCTCTTTGCATATACATGATGGTCATGTTTCGATTTAACTATATAACAGGGTAATACAAAAGTTGTTATCTTACATATTCTGAGCAGCTGGCCCACGACGCTGAGCCCCAAATGGGATTGGTGTAGCAGCTTGGAGGTGTCTATAAGCTTCGGGTGAGAAAGCTAAAATAAACGAGACAAATTGGATGTGTCCCGCGTGCCCACAGTCACATGAAGTTAATTGGGATTAGCATCTCGGTTAACGGCGAGGCTAGTGCTTAACACTTCCTGCAGAGAATAAGCAGTTTGAAAGTGTGGTAGGAAACTGCCGTAAATAAACAGGAAGTAACTTATCTCTGAATGGGTCATGAAGACCCCACTACATGACTGAAGCTGAACGCGTATGATTATAGCAGGCCTAATGCACAAAAGTGACCCAAATGGATGCATATCGAATGACCTGCATGCTAAAAAATAACAAAGACCATTAAGTAGAATTGCGTTTTGAAATCAATAATAACAGCGTGCAGGCCTATTTGACGTGGGCATGGACAATGACTGCCCAATGACGTTTGGGACAGTGCAGTAGAGGGTCGTTTTTGTTATACAGCAACATTGGAGGGCGTTAATACGGTCCTGTGTGTTGTGCGAGTATGTGGCGGTTCACGGCTCTGGGCATCGTTAACATTTTATTTAATTCAATAGCCACCAGAGGGCATATTTTCATAGAAATAGATTTTCATAAAATCCTGGACACCGTTTAGTTGGCCTACTGATCTCAATGTCATACTGTTGATGGCGTGGTTACATAATATGCAAATCATTTGTAAACAAACAAATGCTTATCATACATACAACTATCATACATTGCTGTTCAACGGAGAATATGCCGCTTTTGAGCATCTTTATAAAAAATCTCTCCCCAATCTGGATTGATCAGGCCATTCTAAAAATGCTGAATATAGTGGACCATGTGATCAATACGGATGTGGGTTACAATGGATCATTTAATGATACAGAATACAAACAAATCACTCGTGTATGTTTTAATGTTTCTAATTATCGGATTATCGGAAAACGTCTCCGTTAAGACGCCCTCTGTTCGCTTGTGGATCCAAAATATAGTGAGTAATTGTATCCGCTAGATGGAGACATTTGACAGGGGCTTCATATGTGGACAGTTCTCCTGCGACGCCCTCTGGTGTTTGAATGTTGATTAAAGCGCTCTCTATCAAAGGTAGCACATGTACAATTTCCGCATGAAAATTTCCAAAAACCACTAGATCTGTGTTTTATACTTTGTTGAGTTGTGTACTTACATTATCCCAAATGTTTCCAACAATGTTAAAACCCAGAGAAATCCGTTGTTTAAATGAGGTAATGGTGCTTTTCATAATCATGGTTTCCTGTCAATGGCATCATGTCCCCTTAACCCCCTAACTTCCCCTAACACGAGAAACAGTTATCCAGTAGAGACCTAATTTATTTATATGATATTTCATTATCGATCTAGCTTACTACGATGTACTACTATGACAAGTGGCTCATGCCAGCCACCAAGCTGGCATGAACATGAACCAAACAATTTTTTGTATGATTGAACTATACCCCATGATTGAATTTGCCACATAACACTTCAGCTGTTTGGGTAGTCAACTCATCTAATGGTAAGGTAGCAAGTTAACGTTACATTACCTAACGTTACTTGCAGCTTTTTCATTCGAATGAAATAACATAACGTGAATAAACATGCCTAAATTTACCGTGGATAAAATGCTCATAAAACGTCGGATAGATTTTCACCGGCAATGGTGGTGAAGACAACAACTCTCATGTTCCCACGAGACCCAAGCAGCAGAAAATACATATCATACCTTTAACAATAGGCTATGTCTAGTAGTACATTTTATGACTGTGATTTTGTTTGTATTTTCGTATTAGCCTAATTTCTATGCAGTGTCCACTAATAGCCAAGGGTGCCTAATGCAGTTGGACTACAGATTATATTAATTTTTCGATCGCTGATAGGCTAATTAAGTTATATTAAAATTACAATTACAATTTATTTTACATATTGAGAAGAGAGCAAATATTGCCATTGCATGCACAAACATAAAATCCATCATTAAAATAATAATCATAATCATAAAAAATAATCATAAAAAAAACATCCATCAAAAGTATTAGGCCTATTTACAACAAAATGGCCAGTGCCCAGAATCTATAAACCTACATTACAGGTATGTTATAATGGTAGGAACTCGCTGGCATGCACCAATGCTGCTAGACAAGCCCTTCAGTTATTTTGTTTTCAACCCACTCTACAGCTGACGTTTGAAAAACTATTAGCATTCGAATGTACTGCAGGGGAATAATAGTTAAACTTATCAGAATGTCAGTTAACATCTGCATTTCCTAATGTTAGGAAAGACAGGTGTTGACTGACAAATAATGACAAATACATTTTTCTTTTTTTTTCAACATCTTCCCTTAAAGATTGATAGCGGTCTTAGTGATCAAAAAAGACCTACGTAAAAGGAAACAATGTCATACAATCTAAGTAAATGACTTTGCCTGTTTGTATGTGACAGTCATGTAGGAGTAAGCTTTAGGCCTAACGTGGGGAACAGAACGGGTGGAGTCCGATGGTGCAGAATATTGTGGCGTGGGGTTCAGCACTTGGCACTCGGTATCCAGGTTTGAGCCCCTGTAAATCAGTTTACCCTGATCATGCCAGTCTTATTGCCATAATAAGCACATCATACAGAATTATATAAATAAAATTGGGGAGTTTTTCTGTAGGGCACATACAATTTTGTGGTTCATTGTAGTCACAAAGAAAAGGCACATGAAGAATACACTCAAGTGTCAAGCAAAAAAAATATTTATTGGTTCTGTCTTTAAGTAGCCTATGTACAGCATATGGGACACTCCAGGTCTGGACAGTGCATGAAAAGAGACAATGCAATCAAACACAGAGCTGTAACTGCAAGCAATAGAGTCTTATTTAAGGAATGAAGAGCTGCATAGGTGACATGTTTGCAAAAAGCTACATATCTGTATTCACATCATTTTAGATATTTGGCCCAAAGAGAGGAATACTTTTTAAACCAATCTAGCTGCATACTCTGCAGGGGGGCTAAAATGCTGACATACTTTGAATAGTTCAGCAGTGATCTTACTGGGCAAAAAGTGTCGTGCAGTAAAATATACAAAGATCAAAACTTGTTCTGCCATCTAGCCAAATATAATGAATCACTGACCTGAAGAAAGGTCTGCCTCATTCACATAACACTCAGAACTAAATGCACGTGCTTCAGCTTCTGTAATTGCGATTCTATTCTCTGTGTATACTTGATGGTGGAAAAAACGAATTGCAAGTCATTTGTTGTTTTGGACTAGTTTGATATTCAGATTTTGAACCTCTAAATAAAGGCAGCAGTCTTGTATCTAATTAGCTATGTAAGCCACATTTGGGATTGAAATATTATATTCTCGCTCACCCACCGCACATTCTGGTCTTGCATATTACTTTTAAGACAAACCATCAATACATTTTCCCAATCTATAATCGATTAAAATTACAAAGGCAACAATGTAGATAAAGCTATTGACGTTGTCAAGATGTAGCATGGTTATGGTTCACGAAAATCTCCTACATCATCCATCACCTGTCCTCATTGGACAAAATAAGACCACGTTGCCATGGCATCATTCACAATACCCACCTCCTGTGCACTTTCAGAATAACAGTGGATAATGCAGGCTATGTGGCACGTTAACATTACAGTTATATCCTAGATGCTACCAATAAGGTGCCTGATATCAGTGAATAATATCTCTTTATAAGATATTATTCATATTACCAAAATTTGACCTACTGAATCCATTTAGGAACGGCTATGGGGGGCAAATCATGCTGTTCAAACTGAATCAAAGATACATTGTTACAGTGTTATATTAAAGATACATTATTTTCAAGAGCCCATTAAAATCAATCAGTTTTTTCTATTCTATATTAAATTATCCTTTTTTCGGGAAAACTGAAACTGCATTTCAAGGCACTCTCTCAGGAATGTTTCACCTGAAGGTAAAATTCAAGTTCTTTCAGTTGAGGACATTTCGAATGGTTGTGCTGTGAGCGTTAAAATAATGAAAGCAGGAAGCTATCGCATCGGGCAGCGTAACGCAGCCAGTCATATACGTTGAAGGGACCGGAAGGACAAGGCTTCACAGTGATGGTTTGGCGGTGAGTGTTTCACTAATGTTGCACTGGAGAATGCATTGGTGTTGTTGCATCATAATCTGCAACACCTATAGCAAGTGATGTATTAAGTATCTGATGCTAAATGTACAAACACACAGGCTATGTACACACCGTTGGAAGTTTATATACATGTCATCTTACAGACACATGGCTATCATGGGCACAAAACATAAACCAATTTAAATATAAATTTCAAGTGTCATACTTAAATTGAAGTATGAACCAACAATGTAATCTGAATGTTGTACAGAGAAACACATAACGGTTCTAAATGAGCATACAATAATTCATAAAACCTAAAACATTCTAATTATATTACTTTAGATATCTGACTACTAGCAATAGTTTGCACACATGTGCAAAACATGAGGTATGTGTATGCTAAGTAGATCAAGTAGAACTCAAGACTTATGATAGGCTATTTACACGGGGGCCACTTTGAACACACATGCTGGTTAAATGTCTACAGCATATACACTGTAGTTCGTCTAGAGCTAGAACGAGAGCTTTTCTCTTCTTTTGTTTGTGTTTTGTGGTTGTGGTTGGAAGACCAGAGCGACGCAACGCTGCTAAGGTTACAGAGTCCTAGTTTTGGGGTCGGGCGCCTCGAAGGGGGGGTGCTGAGCGGCGGGGGAGGGCACCCCGGGGAAGGCGTACACCCCCGCTGGGAGGGGTGCCAGTAGGCTCGGCCACTGGGTCACACAGAGAGGGGAGGACAGGTCGAGTGGATAGCTAGACCGGCACCCTGCGGCGGGCTGGCTGAGCGTGGCCGAGGGGCGCCGGTCACCGATTGGCCAGGACTGAAGAAGCTGCTGCTGCCGCCCCCGCGCAGGATCTAAGGCCGTCCTCGGTGGAACCTGAGGAGACCGCAGAGCACTAGGGTTACAATCACAGATCGCACGATTGAGTCGGCAACAGCTATCGTTCACCCTAGTTCACCATAATACACCGTAGTAACTACTACCACTTATGGCGCATATAGGATGGCTGTGTGAGGTAGGCTGTAAGTAAGGTTTGTCACATTGTTGCATCAACAACACATAACATTAAAGCTCATTCATTACAGCAGGAGTTTGAGGTTATATACTCTGCCCAGAGCTGACAACAATATGTATACAAGCTATTTAATCCCGAGTGCCATTAGGGTCGTGAACCAGTATGTTAAAGCGTGCAGGCTGGGAATGTTTCTACTTTTGCATAATGTTAATTGTTACTATTAACGCATCGGTTTACGATCACTGGTTTAACTGATCCTCTGTTGTTTATAATGTATGTTTGTTTTATATGTTATATGTCTGTCTGTCTGTCTGTCTGTCTGTCTATCAAACATCATTCATGCATGCTGACACAGATTGCCTCGTGAAAACATGCCTGTCTTTCCAGTGTTTGAGTGTGGACGATGTGTGCAGCACAGACATGCTCCTGGGTAAGCCTGAGGGAGTTGCTGCGTGGTCTCTGGGTGACCACGAGGACCTCCTGGGCCCAGTTGTCCATCAGCAGCTGAAGCTCATCCGTCAGGCAACCTTCGCTGATGCCTATCCAGGTCCCGCAGTAGCTCCCCTTCTTGTTGTTGCTGTTGTTGACCTGGGACTGGGCCAGACCTATTACCGGCTGATGGGGTGGGGGCGTTGCACTGGCTGCTGGCTGGCTGGTCGGATGACATGAAG
>OOFG01073736.1:2979-13577 GCA_900323295.1 Molva molva
TGTGGCGGCTCGAGGAGGGCCAAGTCCTCTGGGTGCAGGGTGTAGCAGTCCCCCGGGCCGCCCAGCATATCAGGCAGGGAGAGGCAGTCTGGGACCAAGCGAGCGCCGGCCGCACAGCCTGCCGTCCCGTAGTGTGGAGATAAGTGGAGGTCCGCGAGGGGGGCCCCGGTCACGCCGACATAGTCCCCTTCGAAGACCCGTGGGGAGGCTGTGCGGAGGGAGCGGAAGGGGGATGGGTGGGTGACAGGGCCGCTGTCGAGGTAAGGGTAATAGGAGGGCGAGCTCTCCGGGGAGGATGCTGATGGATCAGAGTAGCCGTGTAAATCCATTAGGAAGTCACAGCCCAGCTCCTCGTTCTGCAGGGAACAGTTGGAGGGGGCCGGGCTGTACGGCGGGGTGAACAGAAGAAGGCTGTCTCCCATGGTTACAGGTGACGTGTCGGCGCCGGTGCAGGAGGAGGAGACACATGCCACACGGGATACGTCTTGCTCTCCCCTCCCACCCTCCGCCCTCCCCGTCTTGGTGGCGGGCTCCTCGCGTCGGCTGTCGGAGCTCCTCTGCCTTTTGAAGCCTTGCGCTGGGCTGCGGCTCTGAGGCTGGGGAATCTCCACGGCTCGCGGAGGGCAGAGATCTGCCTCGGCTAACGACCGCCCGAAGGTATTGCAGTGGATTTTCTTTACGAGATATAAAGCCTCGCTCTCACTGTGGAAGAGGAGAGAGCGGAGGAGCAATTCAATATTTTATTAACTTGTATTTTATACAATGATGTTAAAATATATACAGAAATAAAAAGATAGGAAATGCGGGTGTCACAGCAGAAAGTGCAGGACACACATTTAGGAGAAGGGATAAAGAAGTTGTCTGCATGGGGTTCTTACCTGATGGGGTAGTTGGTGCAGTGGATGCTTTGGCTGTCACAGTGGTTGGTAGCTCGGGTGTAGATCCATGTCCATGACAGATCCTTGTGTTGGAGCCTCAACACCATCTCTACCTCACAGCCTTCATTTGCCTCTACTGAATGCCAACAGAAAAGCCGTCATGGTTATTTTCATGATAAACCAATATTTAAGTGTAGGTGTGACAAGAAAAAAAAAATATATATAGCTCTTTTTACAAATATGAACTTGTCTATAAATGTTTGATGAAAAACGTATGGTTTTCTGAATCACTTTCATACACACCTAAACTTTGATGAGCATCTGCAGCCCTCTGTAGGTCTTCGGGATGGAGCCCAGCGTACCAGGAACGACCGGACATTTCTTCAGCCGTGTACCCCAGATAATAAAGCACACTGTCAAAGAGAAGGACCGATCAATAACCACGAATATCTATCGTAGCACAGCGCGAGTCATGGGTGGGTAAACAACATTAAAAAGTAAAAAGGTAAAGATGATGATACCTGTCGGAAACGCGGGTGAAGCTCAGATCCGGCTTGTGGACGCTGCTGAAGCAGGGGACAAGGGGGCCCGTCTCGGAGCCCTGAACACGGTCCACCGTCGGGGTGCAGAGGGCCACGAACACGCGCTCCCCCCGGGACCTGGACTCCGTAGAGACAGAGACACGGGAGGGAGATCTGGATGCCGATTGGAAGCACCCTCTGACTAGCATGGAGCAACAGTGGCCATGTTTGAGCCGGAAAGCCTTGGTGGTCTGCATGGAACATATGAAACTCCTCTCTGGAAAAAAGAAAAAGCCAAGCAGACAGTGGGATCAGGATTGAGGTCGGTGTTTCAGGGTGTGATTGTTTTTCTGGCTTGAAAGGGTGTGTGCTGTAATGACACACGGTGTGATTGTTTTTCTGGCTTGAAAGGGTGTGTGCTGTAATGAAACACGGTGTGATTGTTTTGTTACCTGTCGACAAGCAGTTGTCCGACTCCAGCTGAGCCTTCACTGTGTCGACGTCAGAGTGTTCGATCATATCATAGATCGTGTCTCCCTGAAGAACGTCCACCTAGAAGACCCGGATGATATCATCATGAACCGACCTGAACTCTTTGGTAATGAAAGACCATCTCAAGGGGAGCACAGAGCAAGTTCCCCTTAAGAAAGTTTGAAAGTCAAGTGAACTTCTTTTAATTAGTCTCACCATAGAGTGGCCCAGATATTCAGCTACATTTTCCGAAACGTAGACCAGCTTCCCCTGGGCGCTGAGCACCAGGATGAAGCCATGCAGGGCTGGCAGGAAGGTCTCGTAGGGCGGAGAGGAGCCAGGACCCTGGCCAACCGGGAAACCTGAAGGGGTGACGAGAGACACTCACTTATTAACCTACACACACACTGGCTCTCTCTCTCTCTCTCGCTCTCTCTCTCTCTCAAAACATATTTTGTTTTAGTTTTCTCTCTCTCTCATACAAACATATTTTCGAATCTCTCTCTCTCTCACTCAAACACACACACACACACACACACAAATTACATCTTTCCCAATCAGCTTTGGTCTTTTGTGTGTGTGTGTGTGTGTGTGTGTGTGTGTGTGTGTGTGTGTGTGTGTGTGAGTGTTTGTATGTGTGTGTGTGTATCCTCAGCTGTTGCATACTTAACTCAAACTAACCTTTTTATGTAGCACTGAATAACACTCATGTAATATATTGAGTGTATGTCGTATACAGTGTGTGTGTGTATGTGTGGGGACTCACCCTGGAGGACCACAGACTTCCTGATGTAGGTGCAGACGGCAGCCATGGAGTGAAGATAGGAGAGGCGCTCTTGTTCGTCCCGGGGGATGGGCAGGAGGGCCCGCATGTTCCGGATCTCCGTGTTGAGGAGGTCCCGACGGACCTTGGATGCCCCCTTGGTAGACCTGGCGGACCTGTGAGGAACCATGGCGACGGTGAGGGTGAGGACGGTGATGATGGCGGTTTGTTCTGGGTTTATGAACCCCGAAACAAACAACCCTTCTTCTGCGTCCCTCACTCAGTGCTCTGCACGATAAAAACAAATCCGCTGTCTGCTCCCTGTCCCTCACAAGTGTGGTCCTCTCAGAAGAGGTCCCGATAGCCGGGCCTATCAAGTTTGAAAGGGATGTAGGATATCAAGGGTTCCTATGGAAACGGCGGATTTCAAGAGGTTGCCATCTCTGTGGCAGAAGAGGAGGGAGAGAGCTCAAGAACACTTGTGTGTGTGTCTGTGATCAATGTCTGGGCTCATTGTGAGATACTGTGTGTTTTATAGTGGCAAGAGGTGGGTGTGGGTGTCTAGCGGGGAGGGGCTGGGCTTCAGCTGCCCCCCCCACTGCCTCATGAGGTGGGTGTCCTCTCAGCCCGGCACATGCACATCACCAAAACACAGAGACAAATAGTGCCACAAAAGGACAACGATATATCCATTGCATTACCGTAGTCGCACATTTCAGCAGGTTGAGAAACCCATACTGTTGATGGAGGTATTTCACGATTAGCTGAAATGTTTTTTTGGTTTATGCATGCATCTAAATAAGATAATGCAAATATAAACCCTATAGGAAACTTTTTAACATTTGGAATTTAAATTGTGGTCGTTTTAATTATGGTAAATCAAAGTCTTCAACTTTGAAGCCATGTTTTGATGTTTGATGACCTCTAGAATACGTGTATAAAATGTCCAAGTACTGACCTGGATCTCTTGCAGGCTCCGCGGCTGATGTCCACAGAACACTGATGCAGTGAGCAGGGAAAGCTGAGGTGACTTTTGCAGAAGTCGCACCAAATAGTCATTTTCACGGCGAATTGACAACCTACATGGCAACCAAAAATAATTAACCGGTTAGAAAAAGAAAGAAAACTTTTATTTCCTGATTTGTTTTTGAATGATTATTTGAAATAAGACATCAATTTTAAAAGAAAAAAGATTTGCTATGTGTCAAAAGAAAATCAAGAAACGAGAAAGCAAGAGTGAATCCAAGTGGGGCAAAGCCAAAATGATCAGTGACCTACCTTCTGCGGGTCTAGGTGATTGTGTGTCAAGTCCCGTGTCCTCTCCTTATATAGCTCCAGATTAACCCCATGCCTTTGTTTAAACTCGGGCAGTGGGTTAGAAAGAAAAACGGGGTACTGTTACTTGTTGTGACGCAATGATAAACGATGGGGGGTAGGTATATTTAGTTACGCGCGCACCCAAATTAACTCGGCTTGGAGCCTTGCCACACCAAAACAACGGTGTCACGAACGACATTGGGCTGTTAAAAGGATTTTCAACAGAGATTGATTGGTCTACTTTCTTTGTAAAAATACTTGCGTCTGATATCTCAACGTCTTTCGACGTCTCCTCGACGTTTACATAGGCTAAAAAAATATTGCAATAAACACAACATCAAATACACACTCACATAAAAATTACTATAAAACAGTTATGACTATATAAAACCCTTGACCATTAGGATGGTTGATTGATATCCGTTGCCAAAGTGTATACAAATTATATTCATTAATTAGCCTAATATATTGAGTTATACCTATGAACTATCGTTTATTGTATGGTCTTTCATTGTTATCTGTCCATGTATTATTGTGTAGGATAGTGCTTGTTATGGTCACAATAATATTTAATTAAAATAAAAACAAATCTCAATAAATCTCGTCTATTTACATTGCAAACGAGGGGTGCGTTACTTTCTATTAACTTTCGTATCTAAGCGAAACGCAACGTGACTCGCCTCAAAGATTTCAGACATCCATTATCAGGTTATTTGATTACAACCATTTGACACCGATAACTAAAGCCCGCCAGGCTGTTGGCTTTCGGCATACACTTTTCTAACAACACGCCAGTCTATGGTGTAATATAATCGAAGATAAAAGAGATCTGGAAACTGCAGGCTGAAGGCTTCGACAGCACTTCACTCACAGTGAAGTTTGTCATTAGAAAGTGACACCATCATAGACGGGAAGTCGTCAAAACTGCAGGCGCGTTCGTGACTGCGAGAGAATCTCAGCAAGATGAGAATTATTAGAGAACTATTCAATTTAACTCCCGCGGAGTTAAATTGATGTTGGCTGACTAGCCGTCATTCACATCTCACGGTTCTCACTTTGAGAGTCTGCAAGAACACAAAGCTTGACTTGGAAACTTGAATGTTTTCACATTGGCTAATAGGCCTCTACCAAAACTATAGAACACCATCTGATGTCTGTTAGGAACACATCTTGCCTTTTCAATCCCCTGATTAATCAAAATGTAAAGGTCCGTAGCGTCATGTTTTTTCATATTCTAATCCCTCGAGAGCAAGTGCTTCCTTGAGGCCTCTCTCTTCTCTAAAACACTCCACCAGTGCCAGGGACAGGAGAACTAGAACTTGGGCATGGATATAAGATAGCGCTGGAAGCCAAAACAAATCACTTTGAACAAATCCTCAGTCTCGTTCTTGAGGGGTCCCTGGATTGTTTCGTTTCTCCTGAGAGCTGCAGGGGAAATTAGAGAGCAATTTGGCTGAGTGTCTCTCTGCATTAGCGCCTGCAGTATGCTGACCCCTGGGATGGGCTGCACACAGGGCCCCCCATCCGAGGGCCCCCCATCAGAGGGCTCCACCAGTGTCCTGCAGCCACCATACTTCCTGGGACAGGGTGTCTCTAGCCTGCTCCTCTCGGGGGCTGACCCTGCTCCGTCTCGGCCCTGCACTTAACCCCGCTGATAAAGGCTGGCTTTATAGGAGAGGGCTGCTGACAGACAGGAACACACTGCTCCTCCCGGCCTCCGCAGACACACACACACACAGTGCGGTGGAGTTTAGGGTGAGACTCTTTCTATTGACGAGACCCCCCCCTTCCCATCTGAGCTGCACGTGCCGCGTGGTTAGGCTGTCTGCTGGGACAGTAAAGTGGTGATGGTGGGTACCCTCCCGTGGTGGTGAGTTGTACCCACTTGAGTGGTTGACAGGGTCACCAGACATGCTGGCTGGCTGAGGGGATTCAAGGCCAGTTCAGAGATGATGAGGCTGGGTCCCAGAGAGGGCCTTCACCTTCATGGCCCACACATTTACATTTGCATTTAGGGCATTGAGCAGACGCTTTTATCCAAAGTTACTTACAATAAGTACATTGGTCAGAAGAAAGAGAAACAACAATGTATCGCTGTCGGTACAGTAAGGATGTTCATGGAAACAAGTGCCAAGCACTTACAATTGCTAGGTTAACCCATTCCCCGTATACAACAAAGATAGCTAAGATAAGATGCTACATGATGCTAAGTACTATTTTTAAGTGCCAGGACATACAACATACAATTAGTGCGTAAGAGGGGTGTTTTTAGGAGAGTAAGGGAGGAGATGATAATAACCGTAAACCGACAGGACAGCAAAATGAGAGAATGAAGAAATTATAAATGTGTGACTTTCAAATACTGTACAAGACTTGAGAGAAACACAACTGTGGTTGCTATAGTCTCCTACTTGATCCTCCTTCAGGACCTTCAGGAGAAAAGATGTTTGCTGATCTTAGATCTTCAATTTGGAAATAAAAGAAAATTAATACTTTATATAATAATTTTCAGAGTTCAGATTAACCCAGCCAAGCAGAAGTGAAATAATAACGAAATATAACAGCAGTTCTGCCATATTTGATCTGCTGCTTCACCTGGGCAACGATCACGGATCACTGGGAACATAGTTTAGTGATGAAATCATTGTGAAAATTCCCTCTTCAAAGGTCAGCATGCTATGCCAGCAGGCCGACCCACTCTACACAAGATGGCCGGCCAGCCTCAAGTTTATGCTGGATGTCAGTTAATCCACTAACAATGCAACATGCTCTGTAGTGCTTTCTGAGATAGCCACAGCTCATCCTGTACACAGTGTCTCCACAGGGTTGAAGTAAGTCTGTTTCCTCATGTGCTGTGTAGGTGCCTAAACAATGTTGACGATGTTTAAGCGTCATTTCAATAATAAGGCCAAAGTTATCATGTATAATATATATAAGATGCATTCCACACTATGAAAAAAGCGAATGCCGATAAGCAGATCAGAGTTCAGCTTTATTATTTATATTACTTTACAGCATATTGCACAGAGTTTTACCGTGGCAGAATTCCTTCGTTAGTGTAAAAAGAAAGCTTGCAGGACTGCAACGAACGCACCTGATTGCCAATATTCTCAATACTTTTTTAATGTGATTCTTTAACAATCCTGTGGTTTGGGTTGTTGCCCTGTATACTCCTAATTAGTAGGCTTCAACCCGTGAAATCTCACCAGAGTACCAGTGTTAAGGGACAGTCCTGTATTAGTGAGCATACCGTAGCATGTGATCCATCTTGCTTACAGGACACTCGCTTGGAAAGCAATTCCTTGTAAAACCAATTTGCTGTGAGCACATTTACCAATATTTAATTTATTTAGGTGATGGGAAAACCCAGCAGGCTACTGGGCTAACTGAAAAAGCCTGAGTGGTCCCAAGGTTGGTGGAAAAACATCACACTCCAGCCTGCTATTATGCCCATTCACTATGGCATTGCAATAGGTGAGTTAATTAAGTTAATTAAAGTTAATTAGGCCCATTGATCTCAAATCTCTACCACCCTAAGGGATTTCAGATCAAAGGACTACCTACATCATTTAAAATCATAACTGGTGTTAACATTGCCTTCTTAGAGGTAAGGCCCCGTTATTTCCTATTAAATATTCCTGATGAGTATTTGCCTGTAACCAACAACCACAACCCTTAAACACATTCAAACCTTCTGCACCAAATATTACAATAACAATCCGCCATAGCTTGATACAATTCAGAATATTTTTGTTTTGTTTTGCCGATCGTCATTTGGTATCACATCAACGGCTAGATTTAGATTTGTCCACGAGAGGAAATAACGTCCTACAGGCGTCTGCCGGTCTCACGGTCGTAGCTGCACGGTCTGCGTCAAACGCGCTAGACGTCCATGTTACGCAGGACTCGGGGAATCAAGACCCACCGAATCACGTTGGCACTGCTGGTCTGTAAATAAAAAAAGTGTTCATCAATCGTCTGACATTGCTTGAGGAACGAATCCAGCACTCGAGCTCCGTTATCTTCGTTGGCAAAAAAAGCAGCATTTATAATCCTTCCCATGTAGGGCCGACCGAGCCACGCTGCTGCTGGTGCAGAACAGTGGAGACCGCCAACATGTGTTAGGATTACACAACGGCATTGCTTGGGGAAAACAGAATAGTTAATGCAGACAGACGAACACGAACATGGACAAAACCAGAACGTTATGGTGGTACTCATTTACCCCTATTAGTTACTTGAATTACTTTGAGAACCAGCTGGACCTCACACATTGGCTACTGTTTGTAACGATCAAACTTCTTGAAAAAAAAAAAAGGTGTAAATTAAATAACAGGCAAGACAAAAAGGATTTCTAAATGGCTCAATTAACATGACAACTAACCTGAATAGGAGTGTGAAACCTGATAACAAGCCTGTATACTTCTCCAGGCTTACATTAAAGAGCTGAACCTTGTTCTGGTTTGAGTCATACTGTGGTCACGAGGGGTAGTGTTTGACTCACTAGGATTGTCTATAGTAGTGGGGAGGATATTACGTTGTGCAGGATGGGGGAAACATGGGGGAAAACAACAGGCAAACTGGACCAGGTGGGCTAGTACCAGCAAGCATTGGCAGCAAAAACACAGAGAAAAGGACGCAAAAACACCACAAGCGGACGTCCCTGATCGGGGCTTGGCTTGAGCATGTGTAGATATTACCATGTGTAAGTCGACATTCACCGACTGTATATAGTTGCATCTCCATTCCCACCCACTCTCTCTCCCACTCTCCCACTCTCGTTTGGCACAAGAAAACAAAGATGTTGGAATAAGGGGAAAGCCTGTTGGGTCGTTAAACTCGCATCCCCTGGAGGCACTAAAAGAAGACTTGGAAGAGACCATTGCTGAATGCTCTCAAATACAACAAATGATTCTGTGTTTGGCGTGCTGTCCAGGGAGGTAGATGGGTTTGATTGATTAAAAAGCAAACCATCTTGTGAAAGTAAACCCTTGCCATGCAAAAGCCTGGCAGAGTTTGAGTTCCGTCTCTGCTAGAAAAAAAAAGAAAGGAAGCCCCAGTGGACAGCTCAAACTTCTCATATTGCGTTTCCGCCGTAGAATTTAGTTTTTGTATTTTATCACGAAAGCTAATTTTCCAGGACAGTGCGCTTCATATTCAGTAGGATCGTAAGCTGCTTGGGTTAGACGCGATACCTTCAAGGTGTTTCAAGTGAACAATATAAGACAGTGAGATTGGAAAGATGGACTCCAAACCTTTTGACATTCAGTTAATGAGCGAGACTACTGCTTCACATCTGTTCCTTCTATAAAAAGAAATCAAAGAACGGTTACGGTGACATTTTGAATGCTACCATCCCCCTCTGCAGAGATGAGAGGTTAGTACTGCAGACCTTTGGGTTGGACTTTCTTCTTCATGTGCTTGTTTGAAAAGTCCAGGATTATCATAGGCTTGATTGGATCTCTACAGAGACCAGGAGGAGCTGGGGCAGGGGATGGCCTGAACCGACTTCTCACAAGGACCCGTGTGAGCAACTCTTCTAAAAATCTTTTCTTAATAAATGTGTTTCTTCCAAAACAAGGATTATTTTATTTGTTTTTTTTATCCTTGAGGTTGTTTTGTATATAGAAAAAAAAAGAACAAAAATTGTTTGGAGAGGAAGGAGAGTTCAGCTGTAACTTGAAGATAGGAAAATCCAATGTGGAAAATAACTCCAGTCTCAAACCAAAGTTTTACAATAATAACAACAGAAATCATCCGCTGGAGCCCAGTTGATTGTTAAGGTATCCCCGGGTCCTGGGAGGGAGAAGGCAGTCTAGGGTCTGCTCGGTGATGGCTGCTCTCAGCCATGAGAGGAGAAGATTGGCCTGCTAATGTTGCTGTTGGTTGTCATGGCAGCCAGCTCCCATCTACAGAAGAAAGAGCAGAGGTAGGGTTAGCGGTCCTTCACGAACGTTTGTCGTTTGTCAAGCACACGCAGGGAACACATACAGGCTCATCTCTCTGTAGAGATCTACCAGGGCGCCATGGGACTCCAGTACCTACCATGGCTTCGTTATACGAGGCTGGTGCTGGCATTTTATTCAGCTAATGTAGGGAAAAGCTGGGATGAAAAGTCACTCCTGATATGTAGGGATTGAGAAAATAATGATGAAGACAGGTCGGTCGAAAGTTTTATCAAATTAAATGAACAGAATTCAGTGTTCATGGCCTAACCTTTAGAAATGGTTAGCTGACGTCTTTAATTAAAAGGGGGCTCATCGTCGTCTCCTAATGAAATGTGCGAGGAACGATCTGATATCCATTTTTCCCCCAGATGCTAATGTAACAAAAGCTTCTACAGTGCAGAGCTTTCCTCTCCCACTCCTTTGTGTTGCTGCGTGGGTGTGTGCATGTGGGTGTGTGCGCGTGGGTGTGTGCGTGTGGGTGTCAGCGACAATGAGCGAGTAGTCAGAGCGATCGGAGGGTCTGAGCGGTAACTTAAGAACCAGGAGCGCGGACTGACAAGCAGCTCCAGTGCCAACCTGATGGAGGGTCAGAGGTCAGGCCTCACGTTGTTATCACTGGCTCTGGTTTCACACTCACTCCCTCGCTCCATCGCTGTGTGCGCGTTGTCGGAGTGTGTGCGTGTGTGTGTGGTGTTGAGAG
>OOFG01073743.1:0-11752 GCA_900323295.1 Molva molva
TGCGTGAGAGCCTAAGGCGTGCGTGCGTGCGTGCGTGCGTGTGTGTGTGTGTGTGTGCGTGCGTGTGTGCGTGCGTGCGTGTGTGTGTGTGTGCAGGCTCCAGAGCTGTTCTCCGTGGAGAAGGCCTGGGGGGCTCTGGGCGTTGCGGAGAAGAAGCTGCTGGGACCCCTGGGCATGAAGACCCTGGACCCAGAGTAGGTTCTCCTACGCTCTGCTTTGGGTCCGATACAGCAGATGTTGACGTTCCCCCGACCTGCTTATGATGTCACAAGGTCCCATCTCCAGGTCCACATTAGTTCCACTTACAGGCCCCCCCCAGTGTAGGGCTGCAGACCTCCTGGCAGCCATGCGGTCTGCCAGGACCAGGAGACTAGCATGGCCTCCAGGTGAGGACAGAGGGACCTGCCTCCGTTGTAGTCAATGGGAAGAAATGGGATTTCATTGTGGTAGTACAAGGCCAGTCATATTGTCTGGTTAGGACCTCGGTGGCTGGGTCTTCTTCGTGTCGCGTGTTTTACCAGGTCCTGGTTGAGCTCATTAAAAATGTAAAATAACAGGAAAAAGGATTTGGCCGGTTTGATAAGACCCCAGGTTAATTGTGGACATCGTCTTTGTCCAGATGTAAAACAGCCATGATTTCTGTTCAACTCACCTCCTCTCGCGGTGTACGCGCGTTCCGAAAGTGGGCAGTTGGCGATCCATTGACATCCATTCTATTCCAAATGAGTGTTTATCAGCTCCCATAGCTGTATCTCGGTTTGTCCAACACTAGGGCCCCCAAACCAACCGCCCTGGCCAGGTAGCGTTCTCCACTAGGGCCCCCAAACCAACCGCCCTGGCCAGGTAGCGTTCTCCACTAGGGCCCACAAACCAACCGCCCTGGCCAGGTAGCGTTCTCCACTAGGGCCCACAAACCAAGAAACCAACAGTTTGGTTTCTGTGTTCCCACGCCACACTTCTATCTGAATGTTTGAGGGTTCTCCTGAATGTTCCCCTGTGTTGCAGTGACATGGTGTACTGCGGCGTCTACGACAATGAACTGGACAACGACAACTTTAACATCGCTAGGGGCTTCAACTATCACCAAGGGCCGGTCAGTGAAACAGCTCGGGTGACCTTCCTCAACATGGAGATGTTTGTGGTGGGAGCTGGATGATGATTGGTTCGTTGTTCTTCGTTGTTCATATTTCTGTTTCAGGAGTGGCTGTGGCCTGTTGGTTACTTCTTACGGGCCAAACTCTATTTTGCCAAGAAAATGGGCCAAGAGACGTATGAGAATACAGTTCACATGGTGAAGAACGTCCTGTCCCACCATAGTGTCCACTTGGAGAGGTAAGGGGGACATGTTGTCCATTCATCACCATCATCATCATCACATTGTTACAGCTCTTCTATTTAACATTCAGACCTCCAGGTTACTAAAGTCTATATAACCACTCCATCCTCCCAGGGTATCGAACTCCCATTCAATTTGGTCTGAAAATACACTGAGAGGACGTTAGGACTACATATTTAGTCAAGTGTTTTATTAGAAACAATGCATATTACGACCTGGCTTGAAGACGTGGCTGCTGCCTGCTTCAGAGGGTTTCGTCGTCACCCTTCATAGTATTGTAGTAAGTGTTAATGCATAATACTTGGAGAGGTGGAAAATGTTCCAGAAAGTAGCAGCCCAGATGTTGACCTCTCGGTGGGAGACTTTAGACGTGAGGCTGTGGATCTCTAGCTTCTCGTGTTCGAGACCAATCCCTCTCTCCACAGGTCTTCTTGGAAGGGGCTCCCAGAATTGACCAATGAGAACGGCCAGTACTGCCCATTCAGCTGTGAGTCTCAGGCCTGGTCCCTCGCCACCATCCTGGAGGTCCTCTATGACCTGTGAGTCTTCAGCGCCCCTGGATACTGCTCTCCACCTCTCCCAGAAGCAATGCTCCCTCACTGGATCACGTTCATCATCAGCAGGGCAGCTCATGGTGGTGGAACGTCTGTTTCCATTGAACCTTTTAAGCATGGAATTCACCAACAAGATATATCCAGTGGATCGCCTTCTGCTGTCCACGATGGAGTGGATTAATGACACCGAAAAGAACCAACATCCTCTCAAAAACATCACCTGGAGGATCAAGAACAATGCAAAAAAGCGCTTTGGATTTGCATGTTGCTGTGTGTTGTTGACTAATAGTGTATTACAATTACACAATGAATCACAGTCCTCATAGTGGCAAAAATGAATAATTCAATAAAACATGTGGTCTGTATGTTCCACTCCATCTGCACTTGGCTTTTTCTTTGACCTGCCTTACTACATGTAAAGATATTGCTGCCATAAACATTTCATATTATTTTAAGGCATCTCTTATTTAGCACCTTTTTAGGGCATTGTTGTTTTTTAACGTGTAGGAAGCAGTAGTCTGATCATCCTCCTGAATTTGTCCAACATTTTAAAAAGTGGGTGTGGCTTCAGGGTCTGGAACCAGTCAAGGGGAGCAGGGCATCAGGAGAACAACCATCTGTTAGATCTATTAGAACATTCTAATGAGAACTAGCTCATGATAGTAGGACCAGCCGTCGGGGCCTCCCCTTGGGCTTGTCCCGTAGGCAACCAGTGAATTTCAACATGGCATCCATTGTTCCACTGCGCGTAAGGTCGCTCAGAGCAGAATTCATCCTCCACACTATCCTTCAGGCCATGGTACAGCATGGAGGAGGCTAGAGGATCTCACTTATAGTAGCAGAACTGGTGCTTCAGGCCATGGTACAGCATGGAGGAGGCTAGAGGATCTCACTTATAGTAGCAGAACTGGTGCTTCAGGCCATGGTACAGCATGGAGGAGGCTAGAGGATCTCACTTATAGTAGCAGAACTGGTGCTTCAGGCCATGGAGGAGGCTAGAGGATCTCACTTATAATAGCAGAACTGGTGCTTCAGGCCATGGTACAGCATGGAGGAGGCTAGAGGATCTCACTTATAATAGCAGAACTAGCGTTCTATTTCATGAGGCTACGCCTGGTGATAAACTGCAGCGCATCGTGACGGAAGGCCTACATACTCTGAGTGAGTATGCCTACATGTTGGACCTCCTTATTATGTCTGTTTTATATGAGTTCAATGAATAAGGTGACGAGTGGATTTAAATCAATGCCTTACATCTGAGAACTGTAATGTTTTGTTATCTACTGAGAATCCGGAGAAGGTGTCACGTCTCGCCCTGCTCCTTAAGTGATGTATTATTTGTTTCCTTTGTTCTGTGTTACTTCGTATGACTCACCTTCCCCCTCGTTCCTCATAGGTCCCTCCCTGCCCTGAGTTTCCCGTCTGTGATCGTCTCTCCTCACCTTGATTGTTATTACCTGTCCCTCATTACCGTTCCCCTCCCAGTGGATTTAGTCAGTGTGTTTCCTCCCTGTGCCAGTTCGTCTCAGTACCTCTGTGTCTAGCGTCCCAGCGTTAACTTCCTGGTGATCTATTGAATGTCCTCTCGACTGCATCTCGACCCCTCGACTCTTCTTTGCCTCACGTTTTTGTACCCTGATTACTGCTGCCTACCCGTGCAGCCAACCACTGCCTCCAGTAAACTCTTTCTCATTCTGCCTGTCATTTCGAGTCGTGCTTTTGACTGCGTGTATGAATGTGTGTACGCCTGGGTGAATGTGAGGCAAAAATATAAGTCTTTTAGTGGCAGCAGGCTAAAAAGATGCTGTATAAAAAACACCAGTAAGGAGTGAAAAATACCAATAATGACAATAATGATAATGGTCATTGTTTATTCTGTGTTGATTAAAATGTATTTTGCACACGGATAATCATTCATACCCAATTACTATTTTGATGATTATTATTATTTTCATTTTAAGATAAATATAATGAAAGTACAAACGCAACACATTTTACTGCTGCTAGGATTGTGAGGCAGGGCCCCCTCCCTTATCTTGCTCAGGGCCCCTAGTTGGCAGGGCCGGCCCTGGGTCCAGGATGAAGGTCGTAAAGAGGGAATGCAGCCCAAGGATTCTACAACAAAGACAAAGCTTTAGCAAGTTGTGAGGTCCATCTGTAGGATACAAGGGGATCATTAACATATGGCTGATGAGCTTCAGAGATTCACTATCCATTGGAAAAGAAAGTCATGCTTAGTAAGTCAGACTTATTAAAGATCACACAGGGAACAACTAGAAATAATGTACAGACTATATACATTATTATTATATGACACAATTATTATATAGTTCTGGTCATGGTTGCAAAAGGGACATTTTGGGTAAATGGCGACAATCAGAGTTGATTGTTGAATAGGCTACATCTGTTCCCTCGGCTAAAGTAAGGTGACCAGATATCTCAAATAAAAAAGGGGACATTTGTAGTTTGGCGGTCCATATATCAACAACATATCTGATGTTATTATTTCTGAAATAATAAAAGGGGACACATTCACATGCCTATTGTTATCATGGTAAATGTAGGCCAAGTACTGCGGTAAAAGATTGGGCAGTAAGCAACATGACCAACGTTTTTTAAGCTTTGGTAAACCAGACAAAAACAAGCCAAATATGCTTATCGAATAGGGAATCTTTCTGTAAAGCACTGATAGCCTATGTTTTATTGGTCATGCCTGCTTATGGTATGAAGTCCATAGATAGAGTAGCGAGGTCGCGTCACAGCAGACAGCCACGAGATTTATTACCAACTGTCTCGAAATTAATATTCATGAGCAAACTAGAACCTTTGCCATTTCCAAAAATATCAATATATTTAAAAATCCTATTTTTTTTTAGAACGGGGACATTTCCGGGGACAGCTCCAGCCGCGGACAGGCCACAGAACCATCTGATCTCCTTCTGCTAAAGGCTCCCACGCTTTCGTTATGCTTACTTTACTTCATCAGTGAACTCCACTAAGCCCGGGAGTTTGCTAGCTCTCAATTTAACTGTCATTATTTTGTATTGAAAATGCTAAATACTGTCAGTTCTACAGAGCTAGGAGTTTGCCTGATCTCTTGTTATTCTCTGATAAATCCATCTGCACCTCAAAGTGCGTTCTTTAACTGAAAGTAGGCCGTCTCTGATCCCTGCAGCCTGATATCCTGATACACAACCAGGGCTCTGCATGTTGACCTGATGAGCCCTGAGGGTTGAGACTGTTGAATACAGATAACAGACCATGGGCAAAGAAAACAACCCGGTTTCTCACTAGCCTACATTGACATTGGTGTCCAGGAACTGCTTTGTATAACTTTGCGCTCTCTGGACACTCCCACCATTAACCAAATCGTCACCAACCTATGGTCCAACTCATCATTCGCTGCAGAGAGACAGTTTTGCCCCGGAACCGACGGAAGGAGCTGTGCGTCTTTACGCGATAAAAAATAGATCGTCGTCTTCTTTTGGATTTAAAAGAATGGCGCGTCCTGTTCCTCTGGTAGTGCGCGTAGGCTTACTGTTAGGTCTACTGCCGGCGGTTCGGTGCTACAGCTCAGGTATGGTCTCTGCAGTTTGCAGCTCTATGGTACCTGGTCACGGGGGGTCTCCCCAAACCGGTTCGTCTCCCTATAACGTTATCAGTAATATGACAACTTATCAAGATGGCGACACAATTACAGGTAAGAGCAGAAGAGTGACATTATATTGGACTTTCACATAAACGTGTGAGCCTTCATATCGGTCTTGTTTTAGTCCAGCTTCAGAGCACAGGTTCGACCCCATTCAAGGGTTTCATGTTACAAGCCAGAGAGCTCGGTGGAGACGTCCCCCTGGGATCCTTCACGGTAGCAGGTGGATCCGCACAGCTCCTCTCCTGCGACCTGCAATCACCTGTGAGTTCGCATGCGCACCATACGGATGGAGATTTCCTTTGGACTAACATAGTCTACTAGCATTTTAATTCTATCAAGTTGAAAATTGTAGTCCAACACTACTCTCTTCATTCCAATGCATTTACTCTTACAAGGATATGTGTTCAAATGTAATATAGAATAATATAGATATAGAACTATAATTCGAAAGGAAACGCATCATCATCATCATATCATCCCATCGTACTACAAATATGTACAATTGTTCATTGATTTTGATTGTCCACAAATCAATCTCAAAATGTGTTAAAATTGTCCTTTAACGCACAATTTTAAAGCCAGGTAGTAATTTGGACATTACAGGCTTACAAAGATCCCAGCAACTCTGAATTGAATAACGGTGTATATTACATTTTATAACTGGGATACAACATAACACAACCTTGAAAATCATATTAAAAAAGTCTTGTCCACCTGTCCATGCCTTTCCAGAACTCTGCAGTGTCCCATACCTCATCAGTGAATAAGAACTTCATCTTGGCAACATGGACAGCAGCCTCATCCAAGGACCCCAAACCCATCGAGTTCCGGTACTATTTAGATTATAGTTCTGGTGTTTTTACTTTCTGTTGCATTCTATGCTGTTAGAATACTGTCCATATGGTTCATTACACAACATCCCCTTGATGTAAATGACTGATCACTCATTACAGTGAAACTATGCAGCAGCAAACACAGGTGGTTAATTAGCTTCGCTTGTTGATTCTGTTGCTGACTGCCTAAATTGTATGTCAAACTTTGTCAGAAAATATTGAACAAAATGTCTAGTTTTGTAGAGATAGCAAAAGTCTTCAAGACCCACTTGCTCTCAAAATTGTCCCGCCTGGGGTTAACGAAGTACATCTTACTCTCCTAGTTTATTGGTAATGCCTCTGGCCATGAGAGGCCACTAGTGTGCAAAGTGACACTAATCTTGGAACCCTGATATGACAAATCAAATCACTTATCTTGAACGTTTCCTCTTTCTTTAGTGCGACCTTTGTGCAGAGCTTCCCTATGTTTTGGGTGAATGTGAGGAGTCCGGTACTAAACTACAGCGGGGTATTGCCCAGCATCACGCCCACCTCCGTGGTCACCACAGCTTCCATCTCCTCTGGCTCATCGACTGCTGCCATGGTTAGCTCATCATCTGAACTCCATCAATTCCCTGTTTCCTTTGCTCATATCGTGTGCTCCTCTCTGTGCCTTTTCTATTTAAATACCCTTTTATTTGACGTTAAAGGTGCTGCAGAATGGAGAGTTTCAGAGAGATAGAGCAGAAAAGAATGGAAGAGAGCAAGATTTTGAAAAGAAACAAGCCAAAACAATGCTTGGTCCCTCCGTTTCTCCACCGTTGAGTGGTGTTGCATTGAGACAGCTGTGTTGGAGGACGGATGGCTTTGGCATTTCTAACAAACTACAAATCTTACCTAACAGAATCTACGTCAACAGTTTTACCATTTAGGGGTATAAATATTTGACATGACCATTTGAATAGATTTTCAGTTATTAAGAAAGATGTAACTTCCCCATTTTGCTAATGTTAGTACTGTTCAATCCAACCATACCTACATTTAATACACATTAAGAATAGAGGTCAATACGGTTCATGAAATAGTCGTCATAATCAATGTAATGTGTGTATTGTTGACGACCGCTGCCACCAACATGACGACCGCTGTCACCAACATGACGACTGCTGCCACCAACATGACGACCTGTTCCCTGTAGCTCAGCATCTCTAGCGCTGGATGCGGCCGTACCAAAGTCTGCTTCAGCCAGCCGCTGGACTGCGACCCGGCTGTGGACCCGGCCTGTCACTTCATGTCGGCCTCGGTGAGCGGTCCTGGCCGAGGTTCTGAGGCCCGGTTTGAGATGAAGGGTCCGGCCCCAGGATACGTTTCCTTTGGCTTTTCTCATGACCAGACGATGGTAATGTGGTAATGAGTAATGAGTAATGAGTAATGAGTAATGAGTAATGAGTAATGCAACATTTCTCGTAATCACTTTGGTTTCAAGCTGTACTGTTTCCTCATTGCACCTTCTTTGTTTTTCTTTTTCTGTAAAGGGAAATGATGACATCTATATTTGTGGCCTGGACGTGCATGGCCTAGTCCGGGTACAGCATGCCTTTTCAACGGGAAAACAGAAACCAAATCCACTTCCCCTGGTACAGCTCATGTTCTCTAACTCCTGTCTGACGTCTTCTGCGCGAGGTTGTAATCTCTATCTTGACACAGTGGAATATAATAAAATAGCTTAGTTACCAAACAGGTCAACTCTGAAGGAGCGTACAGCTGTCCCTTTGGCTTGACCCTTCACAATAGGATGGAAATGATTGAATACTGAGGAAGTTCCTAATCGGAAGGATAAAGCAGAAGCAGGGAGCAAAGTTGTTTTGTGCTGCCCTTTATCACAATTCCAGTTCCAAAGGGCGTAATAGGCCCACATTAGACGATCAACCACCAGATAGATCCTTGAGAAGCAAGGATCATACAGTATAAATGAAGGCCCACAACCAAAAGGAAGATGAACGGTGCATGCATTTGAATAACACTAACGGAACCTGTTCTATTCCATGAAGTATCCAAACACAATCCATGTGTGACTTCCATGTGTGTCTTCTGCTCTCGTGTGTTTGATTCCTGCTCCCTCAGGGAAATGTCTCCAAGGTGATGGGGTCTCTTCAGGACGGAGTGATCAGCTGCTCCTTCAGTTCCATGAATCCCATTTCTACTCAACAGGGCCTTACTGGTTTTGATACGCCTTACTTCCTGTTGTATGCCTACGGAACCACCACTAATGGTGACTACTAGCATCTTCTTCAATGTATTTACTATGGGCTATAACATGAAAGAAAGGCATTTGAATTAACCCTATTATTTAACGCCACTTTTCCAAAATGTTGCTTGGCTTTTCCTCAACAGGAGAGATCAACTATCACACCGGAAGGTTCAGCAGCAGTGACAAGCTGGTCATTTCAGATTCTCAGCTGGTCAGCGTGGCTGGGAAGCCTCAGAGCATCAAGACACACGGTGAGCACCAAGAGGACACGGGATGTTTTGTGTGAATGTTGGACTGTAAAGAAAGGACGTGTTCAGCCTGTGTTTTGTGTCTCAGGTGCTCTCATGTTGATTGCGTGGATGACCACGGCTTCTCTGGGTATGATGGTGGCCAGATACCTCAAAGGTGTGGCCAAGACTCACAGCCCCTTCGGCAAAGCGGTCTGGTTTGTGGTGAGAACTCATGACTATCGTATCCTATACACACTGAGGCGTAGTGATCAGGCCTACTTGGTCTCAATTCCCTTTCGTTGCATGTAGTGTTTGTTTGTGTGGTGTGGTGTGTGGCTATGTGGGATCATACATTACATTACATTTATTTAGCACACACTGTTGTCCAAAGTGACTTACAGTAAGTGCATTCAACGATGAAGATAAAGCCCAAAAAAGTGCAAGAATCGTAGAATAGAAGAATCAAGTGCAAACAACTTCCAAAAATAACTGCCTTTTAAGTGCTATGATATAGAAACAAGAGATAGAGACAGAGAGACAGATAGAGATAGAAGCTAGAGAGAATCGTTTTTATTCTTCACTTTTCATTCCCCAAGATGCAGTCTGAAAAGTAGGCCTACTCAAACTCTCACACACACTCAGCTGTCATTCACCAGCCTGAGCAAAGCGTGCTTGATGAGCTTCATTCGTGTTTACGGCCCTCGGGGCTCGGCTGCATGTGTGGCTCACTGTGTACCACATTGGGAACGTTTATTAATGATGCCTGAACCACGTGATTGGAAGGCAACTGATGCAATGAAGTGATGTTAGTCGTGTCCCGCTGAATGCTGTCCTGTAAGTGAGGATGTCTTGATGACACATCTTGTTCATATCTCGTGTTGTATGTGATACTGCATTAAAGTGTGAACTCACAAGTGTGTTCACACGTCCTGGCTCACGTTGGTATGTCTGCTTTGATGACGTCTCCAGGCCCACACCTCTCTGATGAGCCTCACCTTGCTAGCTACCTTGATTGCCTTCATCGTGATCTTCTCCTATGTCAGGGGCTGGAGTGGAGTGAGTAGCCATGTTTTATTGATCTTTTTGAGTAAATAGATCACATGACCCCAGCAGCCCTCAGTAATGCTGAGTATCATGGTTTCTCACAGGGAGCGCATCCGGTTTTAGGATGCCTGGTAACGATCCTCGCGCTCCTCCAGCCTCTAGGGGCGCTGTTCCGATGTGGACCAGATCATCGCATGTACGTAGACCACTTGTTGCTGTTTGTGTGTGTTGGTGGTCTGTAAAGGCATAGGCATGAATACCCCATTTGGTTGTCAGTACTGCTGTGGGTTGCAATGCAGGTTTCTATTGGTTGAAGACTATGGTGACTAGACAGAGTGCCGGAAGTAAAAGAGAATGTATTGGTGCTCATCTGACCTCCCTCTACTCAACAGGCGATACGTGTTTAACTGGCTTCACATGCTGAATGCACTTGTAATGAAAGTCCTCGCAGGTAAGACCCTGGATATATTTATACTGGTTTCAGCTCATCAAATAAACCCAACACGTTTAAATCAATAGTTCTAAATCAATTAATCTCATACAACCATATGTGTCCATGAGCAGTGGCGGCCATATTCACCGGTCTGCTGCTGTTTGACCGCGCCGAGGACCAGGTGCTGCTCAAAGTGATGGGAGGCTTCGTGGGCTGGGAAGCTGCCTTCTACCTGTCCTTCGAGCTGTACGCCCGCTGTCGGCACCAAGGTAAACTGCTACAACAAGCGCTCCAGGAGCACTTCCAGGAGCGCGCTTGTGTGCGTGTGTGTGCGTGCGTGTGTGTGTGCGTGCGTGTGTGTGTGCGTGCGTGTGTGTGTGCGTGCGTGTGTGTGTGCGTGTGTGCATGTGCTGGTGTGTGTGTGTGTTGTGGCACCCCAGACGGGACAGTTAGTAAATGGCAAGGAAGCGGCTGTGGTTTAAACCCGTTCAGGGCATCTTTTATTTAAACCACTGCAAAAAGTAACAAAGGGGTTGGGGATAAAAAAGGCAACAACGGTTCTTCCCGGACCGGGGTATCTTCTCTTCGGGGAATCACCCGTTGGACAGGGCCTGGGGAGGGGGAACACAAGACAGCAGACGTCAGCAGATCGGCTGTCAACCCAGCGAAAAAGGGGTTAGCTGCGGCTAGCCTCCTTAGCTCCTCTTGTCCGTTTGGGAGACCTTCGCACGCAAGCCGTCTTCACATAATCCACGAGGCTCTTCCTTCATCAAAGTGTTCGGCCAGAGGCCGCGTACTGTTCTCAGTGTGTCACCAGCTCCCACACTTCCTCCCCGGTAGCCACCGGCAGGCTTAAGTAGGCCTGGAGTTGGTTGTTACTGGGGTTGGTTGTTACTCTCAGCAGTGACAGTAGTGATTATCAATCACCTTTCCCAACCGCTTCCTCCCTGCAAGCCTTCGCTGTCCGTCCTCAGCCCTTTGGGGCGCTGAGGTGTGTGTGTGTGTGTGTGTGCGTGTGTGTGTGCGTGTGCGTGTGCGTGTGCGTGTGCGTGTGCGTGTGCGTGTGTGCGTGTGCGTGTGCGTGTGCTGGTGTGTGCGCGTGCGTGTGCGTGAGTGTGTGTGTGTGTGCATAGACAGGTTATGAGACCCTGGGCCCCCCAGCACACATCTTCTAGCCCACCTCCCAGTTTTCTTCCCAGTGAAGGTTGTGTGCACTCAGTTACAGCCAATACAATCGTAACACAGAGATAAAGGATCAGGTTCCACAGCACACACACGGATTGTTGGAAACAGGATTTACAACAGTTGACACAGAGTTTACCTTCAAGCTAGTCCAATACCGTGTGCTACGGCTACAAGTCCACAAAATGTAACAGCGCCACAGGCCTCTGTACTAATTCATCTAGAAAGAATGGACTTTTTAACACTACCTACCCCTTT
>OOFG01073796.1:0-11364 GCA_900323295.1 Molva molva
GCTGATGAGTAGTGAAAGTACTCACACTGTATTAATGTGGGAGGGATCCAGTGCGTGAGCTGATGAGTAGTGAAAGTACTCACACTGTATTAATGTGGGAGGGATCCAGTGCGTGAGCTGATGAGTAGTGAAAGTACTCACACTGTATTAATGTGGGAGGGATCCAGTGCGTGAGCTGATGAGTAGTGAAAGCCTACTGCTGCTGTTCAGCTGCTCCGTGTCCACCAAACAAAACGTGTGCTGAACATCACAACCTTGTGGCCCTGAGCAGTCACTCAGAGCTCTTTATGGGGACGCACCCCAGAAGAAACCTGCCCATGTCAGAGGTTTGTGTCAGAACTGTAAACCAAAAGTCAGGCAGCACAAACGAGAGAGCGTAGCGTAACCGCAAGCCGACAGGGAGGGCAAAGGTCAGGGAGAAAGGGTCAGAGGGGACTGGAAATATCAATATCATATCAAATATATAAATATCAAATATTATCAAAAATGTAATGTCATACATTTTACTTTTGAAATGTCCTTTTTTTGCTTGACTGAGTTTGATTCTCTGTACAATTCTTATTTAGTTTGATATTTAAGAAGTTTTGATTGATTATATTGACACAAATGTGATTCCATCTATATGACGCCATTGACATGCAACTCACCAAATGTAACTGACCGCTACTGTGAATAAAACTAGCAACAGATTTAAAACAGATTTCTCTGGGTTTGAACATTGTTGAAAACATTTAGGATAATGTTAGTACACAACTCAACAAAATATATAACATAGGTCTTGTAGTTTTTAGATATTTTAATGTGGAAAGGTGACCTATTATTCGTTTAAGTCAAACCCACATTTTAAATATGGTAAAGCTACCATACCGACTGTACATCATACAAATAACATGGAGGGTCAGTACGTCTGAATGAACACTGTGTTTATGACGCTGCACTTCACTGCCTACTGCTGACTCGTAACTAATGGTTTGTGTTGTTGCATGCTGTGCAGAGTGACGGCTGGACAGACTGCTGGCAGGTACACCTTCCTATGATTCTGGGTGTTGTAGTTTTATGTCTGTGCTGTTTGGGGTTCGTCAGGGGATGTGCACAGACTCAGAGCATGAGAGATTTGAACTTGCGGTGTGTAATGTGATCACGATGTGAACATATTGAGAACTTGCGATATGAGCAAATGCGCATGAAAACTAAATTTCCCATGGGCTCCTCTGCCTTCATTGTGAAGAGCTAATGGAGGATAAATATAATTATGTATTGGTGGTGATGTAATCTAATCTACATTAGATTCACTCTGTTTGATTTGGTTTTACAATAGGTATTTTCTCTTGACCTGGTTCAGAATACTCCAGCATCCGTTTAATAAAAGAAAAGAATGGAAGATCAATGACTGTGCACATTCCTTAGATTCCTGCTTTGGAATTGTGTTCTTCCTGGATTTGTATCCTCTTTTGACCATGACAAAGAAAAGATGGCTGCTTTAAAGAGCAACTACAACATCACCATGGATGTTTTAGAATAACTAAACACATTAATTACCCTGTTTACTAAACAACAACAACCAAGTTTCAGCAAATTACACAATTACAATTATCAGCATTAAATTAAATTGAATAATAAATCATTGTACAAAATCGAAATCATATTTTCATTTCTTTGGTAGTCTTTATGTTCATATTACGTCTTTGTGTTGTGTTTTTCTAGATTCAATTCTTATTGTGTGCGTCAGCGTACCTCTGGTCATGATGAAATCATACACTTTTACGACACCAACCCATCTCAAATGTTTATAAATGCATTTCCAGTGACACCGTTTGTCTTGATATATAATGTCTGTGTTTTTGTCTTTCAGCTCGAGCAACGGCAGATAACTGAAGCTCAACGGCTTGTGGTGTGTCAGGAGTGATCAGCATCCGAGGCACGTGAGAGGCCCGTGCACGTGTGAGGCCCGTGCACGTGTGAGGCCCGTGCACGTGAGAGTGCAAATGTCAGACGGAGGAACTAATCATTAGTTAATCATGATTACTGTTATAATTACTATTATTGACACAAATATTTTTAAATAGAGACCAAGATCAAGTATTCTTAGTAAAAGTAAGTCATGTTTAACTTTAAAGGTACTGTAGGTAAGTTTTAAGAGCGTCCATTATGAGTAAGCCAAGTGCTCTGTGAAATATCTGTCCGGGTTGACTGTGAGCCCGCCTCCAGACACCCGTCTCATTTCTGACCACTCCCGACATCTGTCACCTGATTGGCTTTGGGAAGTCATCTTGCCTGTCAATCACATTCATGCACACAGCATAATCGCTCAACTGGTTGATTGTGTGCCTATACGAGACAATTTCGATTTTAGACTGCTCCCGGCTGATTTCAGGCCAATAAGGACATATCTTCCCTGTCAGTCCCATTCACCCCGCCATCATGGCCCATCCACAGGTGAATGCAAACCCTCAGAATGGGGCAGAACCAGAAGGAGGGAGGGAGCAGACAGGGGACGTTCTTTGGCTCGCTTATTCTCTCTCCTCTGCTCTCTCTAAAGCTCTCAAATCTTACCTATTTGTATCTTTAAGTTCAAAATGTTCAGTTACATTGTTCTAATTTTGCACTCATGTGACAATGATAATGCCTAATGACACGAGTGAAAAGCTTTACGCCACATCACTGTTTCACAATCTATACTTTTATTAGTCAATAACAAACTGAAATAGAATATTTTTCTGATAAAATGATTAACGTATTGGACAAATAATATGATATATTTCAATGTTTAGGTGTGCAAGCCTACTGTGTTTTGGGCACCACTGCCAAGCCATAATGTCACTGTGCTTTACTGAATGCTTTGCTCCTAATGCAGAACACACATAAACAATGAAAGGCAAAGGTTTATAATAGGAAAGGTTGTTTCATTAAAAAATGTGTTTTATTCTAAGATAATTTTGTACATTTTGTCGATTCCGGTTGTCTGCAGTAATGAATGGTAGTCCTGGCACATGTATTCAAGTCTTTAGATCTAGAAAATGTTAAATACTTTTTCAGTATTTCAGTTGAAGTTATTGCCACAGGACACATTATTCTTCTACACATTATTCTATTAATTAATTCTACAATATTGGATACACAAGTCAAATTGAATCTTAGAACAGTGTTAGATACTTATAGTCACTGTTATAACTTAGTGATTTCTTAAAGTATGCATTCATTCTTTCCTCCTATCTATCCATCCTCACTGAGTTAAACATTTATTTTAGATTATGTTTAATATAAGCCTGTCTCTGCTCTCTGAAGCTAGTGTATTGTGCTTTGTTTGTTTTAAAGACATATTCAGACAAGCAGAATATGATAGGGCTGTTCTGTATAAATGAGATCATGCTGGGAGGATCTACATTAAGTTCTTTGCTGATTGTATTGAACTTCATCAGTGGTGTCCGGCTGGGTTAGTCTAACACTCAAGCAAGTTCACACAACAATGGGGGCGTAAGTGCAGCTCAGATGTGGTCGGGGGGGTTTCCCCATATGTTTGTAGACCTGATTAGATATTGGCTGACTTGTCACAGGTAACTCCAAAGATGCACTTAAAACGAAATCAAATTGTGTGATCGCTCAGCCAAGATGGCAGGGGTGCGTCCAAGTGGAAGCACCCTGCACACAGGGCTTGGATTGCCACAGTATGTGCATGTAACTCACCCCAACTAGCCAAACTTTCACACGGCCCCCAAAACACTGCTGACTGCAATTAGTCAAAAATACCGCTGGAATGATAGCATCTAAGCGCGACTCATTCATTAAACGACGAGCCCCCACATCGCAGCGACTCGTACTCCGTTCAGCAGCCCACACAAACACAGCAATATTGATTTGGTTTTAAGTCAGGGCCTTAAACGTTGTTTGAGTGCTTCCCCACCCCATGGCTGTGGGCCTTTAAGCACCATGGCAAACCGCATGTACAGCAGTAGCACATGGACAACACAAGTCTAAACTGAATAACGCTACGCTAAACACACCGTTATCTGATCATCACAGCAAATGGCTGGTACCTCAATTTATTGATTTCTCTCCAGTTTCTATACATATACAAGCCGATCACTCATGCTTAGTGCCGATTATACACGGCACCCATTACAAAAAAAACATTGAAATGATCTAAAACTTGGCAGTTCACTTCTGACATGGTAACACACTAGCTGACCAGTGAAGAAGAGTGGGCCAACATTAACAGATTCATACTTTCTCAGAACCGTGTGCTTTATAGGCGTTTGGCTTTGAAACGAGTAACCAATCAAAGAAGATACTACTCATTAAGAAACCAACAAAAAAACATGTACAAAAGTGTCCTCGGCCAGAGAGCCCAGTCCTATGTGGACTTGACAAACGCCATTTTGTAGCTCTGCTTCTTCTTGTCGTCATCCTCCTCCTGCTCCTCCTCCTGGTCCTCCTCCTCCTGGTCCTCTTGGGGGGACTGTGGTGGATCTGAGGTGGGGCCCTCTGGCTCAGGGAGCGAAGCCTTCTCCGTAGGCCCCTCTACGGCACCACCTGCAGGGGTCCTGGGCTCGTCTGCTTTGGTCTGGTTCTCTGCTGCTTCGGATGGGAACAACTCTGCCTGCCTGGGCTCGTCTGCTTTGGTCTGGTTCTCTGCTGCTTCGGATGGGAACAACTCTGCCTGCAGGGTGACGGGGAGAGACGGAGGGGCCACACGTTAAACACTGCTGTTCTGATGAGTGTTACGCATTAGTAACTATGGATCTACAGATAGATCATAATTCATATGCAACACCATCTGCATTTAGATCCATAGGTACTTTATTCATCCCAGAGGGGAAATTAAGGCGTTATTTAAAATCCTATGTTACAATTCTAGCCTTACATAAACTGCATCTGAGCATTTCAAACTGCACTAAGATTAATAATCATAGCTATCTTGCCAACATCGCAACCACGCCAACCAACCCTGATGAAAACGGAAATACTGGTTTACTGCCCTACCACAGAAGCAAGGCATTAGGAGTTTAAAACCCTATTTATAGTTGCCATTTGTGAACTGCACGAGTCTGCTCAAACCCAAAAACTAAAATGTTTTTTTTTGTCATCACACATGTAACTTTGCAGTGCCCATCTACAGCGATGTTACGGTGAAACATGGACCATCTACATCACGGTAAAAATCACAACAAAAATCTGCTTTAGTCACTTGGAGGAGCAAAGATATAAGGAAACAAAACTTTAATATGGAGATTTACATTATCTAATTCGGGCTACTCTACAACCAACATGGTTATATGTTTAATAAAATGAGTTCTAATTTTCAACTCTAAGCCTATTAGATGGCCTAGAAATACAATATATCATTATAGAAATAATATTTGCGGAATTAACATGTTAAAAACAAACCAGGCAGAGAATATTAGGATATGACCAAAGATCTAAATGCATGTGGATGGTCAGAATGTGGAGCATCTCGTGGGGGGACTCGCCTCGCTGAAGCCCAGCCCACAGTGTCTCCGGTTGCGGCCTGACAGCTTGCCGTCCATGCCCTGCTGGTACTGCACCTCCAACTCACCACTGATCTTCTTGTCCTCCTTCCCTGCAGAGAGGACACCAGTCAGCAGATGTATTGTGGACAACTGGGTGTTTAGAGAGTAACCGGACGCCAGAACCAAACCACAACTCCTCACCGACGCCAGACCCCCCCGGCACAATACCGGCCAATCAGAAAGACCCATTACATTAACCAGTGTCAACCTCAGACACCAGACTTCCTGAGATTGGACTTAAACCAGGTAACCAAGGTAAACCAATTCCACGTCGTCCTTAAGGAAAGAGGTAGTAGACTTATTATATATTATCATCATTGAGTTCCTAATTTAGCAGACCCATTTATCCACGCTGTGCACCACAGGCGTCAGATGTACTGTGGAGCTCCTGAACACAACGTCGCCACCTCAGCACGTCTTTACTGAGCAGGGAACACCTGCAGACACCTGCAGGTACGATTATGGACATGTGGGATCCAACCCAGAACCTTTCGGCTGGAAGTCGTCCCACGTCCTCACCGCTATCCTCCCCCCGTATAGGAAACAAGCGGCGTAAAGAGTCGAGCGGTGGAGGACCTCACCGCTGCGGAAGTGAGACGTGGACTTGTGGTCTCCGATGACGAGGCGTCCGGTGGGCTCTTTCTGCAGGACAGACGGCTCATCGTTAGGACGTTCTACAGCAGTGTGTTTCAGCCTGTGGGACACACACCTCGCAGGGAACGTGGGAGTTTATCTTTGAAATAGACCCATTTGCAATAATAGAAAAAAACATTGAAAATATATATATTATAAATATCGTTAAGTAATGTTTTCTGTTCATTTGTGTTTGCTAAATAAACACACTGGGACCATAAGCAGCTTTCCCCTGGTTCCCACTGGCCTTGCTGTAGATCGTGTCTGACCCGGAGCTGGCACTGTGTGCTGAGCCGCTGCGTGTGTATTTCTATTTGTTTACCGTTAGCATATCAGGTGGTCCGCAAAGGTTTTCCATGACAATTTAGTGGAACACCTAGTCAGTTTGGGAACCAGGGAACCAGGGTACCAGAATACGGCTGCTGAGGAAGATGGAACACAATGGCACCAACGCACCTTGGCCGCCCCCATCAACCGCAGAAACTTCTGCTTCCTCTCATCGCTCCCCAAATCCACCGCCCCCCACTGGGTGGAACCGTCCTGCGGAAACAGTTTGGAGAGAGGTCTGTTGATCATCAATCAAGAAACACTTTGAATAAATAACATTTCCAAGGCAAGACTTGTTGTTCAAGATGATGGTACAATGAAAGGACAGTTGCACTGAAACCTGCCAATTCTTGATGCCATGTATCTAAGCCTGTATACTATATATAGACAAACACATACATTTTAGCTCAATTAAATGGATCATATTGTAAGAATTGTATACATTTTAAAACCCTCTGGATTGCAGCGTTAACAAATATTGGGGTCGTTCCTATTGTGATGTTGAAATCATTTAATTGAAATGTGCACTCCGACAACTAAAAGGTTTAACCAGACAACGATCATTGATTGTAATACTTTGACTAAAAGTCAAGTTGTATAGACAACACACACATACACATATGGGACTCAAACCCTAAACAGCTGAGATAGTACAAAAGCCTAACGTTACTGCTGCAATCCACGCTAAAGGTCTCCTCTCACTACGAGCAGAAGAGTTCCGCGTTACTAACGATGAATCCCAGAAACAGAACCTTCAACCCACGTTGCTTGGAGAGACAGGTCGTTTGGTACCATGTCGGCCCTCTGGAGAACTCATTATATAGGAAAAATTTCTTGTACTACGACTATGGACTTTCACAATCTCATGCCAAAACAGCACGACTAGCTGAATTTAACAGCCACCTGCATCGTCACTTCCGATTCCGTCTCTGTTCTTTAATTTGCAGCCGATGCTGCCCTCTATTGGCAGCACCTCATATGAGCGCATCTTTTAGGTGACGTCGGACATCATGACTATTAGAAAGAGGTAAGCCTCTTAGCAATTAAGTCTAGGCATACATAGAGGTATTATATAGAAACCTCTCCTATAATAGATGACTGATTTATCTGAAATAAGAAAATAAACTATAAATACTTAGTAAACAATTATAGTAAAAATATAAAACGTGAATCAATTTGCCACGAAAGAGCATATGCTCACGCGTGAAAACACGAACCATATGTATTTTTTTTGTATCTGTTCTTTGTTTTACTCTTTTGTAGCATTATTGGCATCGGAAATAATCGGTAAAAGTGAGATTGAGTTTAAAGCCCCCAAAAGAGGGCGTAAGAGTAAGCGTAATGGAGGGACTTGGCGCTCAGAAGGGATTCAGCGGTGATAAGTAGGCCTACCGATTTCCGTTGATCTGAAGTTGAATTAAAAGTTGTTCGAACAACAATCTAACAACAAAATAGGATTTTTTTACGTTGTGTAACCCTAGATGTATTTTTTGAAACAACACATAGGGCCTAACGCAAACTCATTCAATTCCATTCGGCATTGGACTGTAGGTCTTGTTCCATTTATGAATTTGCAATAAAGAAAGGTAAGCCTAAGCGTAGTGGAAATTGTTTATTTATAGTGCATGCTTTCCGACTTGAATTATAGGCGTATTCTATCTACGCCCTGTTTTATGAAAACACAACGGTTATAGCTGATACTTATTTACTTATTGGAGTCATACGAATCGGCCTAAAGACAACCAAGACAAATCACTGTAAGCTCATTTATTTCACCAAGGATAGGCTCAAACTATGTGGCGTTACCGTTTTCCTCCTGTACAACTCCTATACGCCACCGACGTCTTTCTGCTTTCTACTTTAAAATAGACCATTCGATAGAGAAAATAGGCTTCAACCATAACAAGTTATTTATTTATTTTTTCCCCACACACAATTATTCACTTAACTGCATTTAAAGTCGTTGCAGTCCTAGCGGACGTATTCACCGTGGTGAACCCGGTGGCAGAGCAGAGCTAAGTGTGTGACAGAGAGATAGTGGGAGAGATAGTGGGAGAAGGAGAATGAGTGATAGTGCTTGGTGTTCATTCTGTCTCTCCTGACTTCATTCGGGGAGGGGTTATCCTGCCTCTGTCTCTTTGGCCCTTACTGCCCCGCACTTTGCCTTCACCTACACATAGTGTCGGACGGCAAACGTCTCGTATGTGTATTAGCAGCCTAGATTCTCTTCCCGAAGTGTGTTATTGAAATTTGACAACGTCGCATCCAGCGCAAGGGATCCGCGTGCTTCCGCGCTGACAGAAGTTCCCAAAGTTCCTGTAGACGGCTCGCTCTGAAGCGATGATGACTTTACGCGCGGGATTGGAAGACCTCTGAAGTGACTTGTTGTTATCGACTGCAGATTGAGCCCTGAAACCTGTCCTGTAATTGGCCTGCACATTGGTGTCCTTCTTAAACAGCGACGAGGGAGCCGAATGAGCGCAGCAGGTAAAAGTCGCTTGTCGTTGTCGCGATGCGAACTTGTTTTATTTTTGTTTTTATTTGCATGTGTGGGGGGATTTTTGTCTGCGTACTTGCGTTAAAAGTTACATCAGCAACAAAATATGTCAACAGAGCTAATATCGACTGTCACATGCATCGGCGCTGGACGTGTTTACATCTCAACTGCGGCAAATCGTTGACTTTCAAAAACCATTGACTTTTAATGTGTTTCCATCAACACGCAAACACGATTTGCGAGATCTGGTGTTCTCCAAAACTTTGCGCAAGGTAGGCCTAGTCTAGAGACATGCTGCCACTTTCTCTGTTTGCCAGCGACGATTTAAAGAAAACATTTCTGTTAACATTGCCAATGACTCCCCCTGGTCAGTTTGAAAGGCTTAAGCTTATTGCTGACTTCTGCCACTTCTTAAGACATGTATTTGAAACAGTGATGTCGTAAACAGCTAAAGTTCAACTAAATTAGCCTACAAAAGCATTAGTGACATTGTATTGGGCGCATTGTCAAAAAATAAACTGGAAAATCGCCTGTTTTAGAAAGCACAGTAGCCTGTGGACCACTATAGGGAGGACTAAGCGGGACGCAGCTTATTTGCCGAAGTTAACTTTCTTGGGGTCAAGGCAAATGACCCTAGAAGTATGCGTGAGTCATACATCTAAATAGAGCCGATCATTAAGTAGACTAATAGGAGACTACAGGAGAAAAGAAGACAGGATTAGGAATAAAAAAAACAATAATTTAAAAATGAACGTTTTTAAATTATGACGTTTTTATCTGATTTTAATCTCGTTTTGGTTAAACCTTTAACCGTGTCAATGTCGTTTCTTGAGGTTATTCAAAGAGCACATCCCACCATTTGTAAAAGCGCAATTTGTTAATAGGCCTAAATGTTATTCAGCCTATTTTCTTAGATGCATTAACTCATCTAAAGGCTGGTGCGTGGTGCGACAATGCCTATATAAGTAGGCCTACTTGAAACTAAAATGTGCTAATTGATTTTGCCATTAGGCGTTTAAAATTAGGAACGCCTAATAATAATACATTGATATCATGATGTCTGAAAATAGAAGTATCACATTAATCCTCACAATGTTTAATCAAGCCATCTAATCCACAAGTTATTTTGCAATAGCACATGCCACTAAGAAGCATCCGTGTCTGGGGGCTCCGGGGGTCGGGGTGAGGATTCTTCATCTAGTGATGATGTCAGTAATAAGGCCAGGGTACCGGAGGACAACACGCACACACGCACCGGGGCCTCTCTGGTGAAGCCTGATAGCTATTCAACTCGGGGTGTTGTCTAAACTTACACACACACTACTCTGAGATAAGGTTTACGCACAGCGCTGAGCGCTCGCTGATAAAGCGCGGCTGGGGAAAACATCCGCACGCACGGATGACATGTGGTTACACGAACACACGTGCCAGCGCGTGAAATGTAAAAACCACGAATGGGGAGCAAAAACAATGCTTATTAAACTGATTTCTGCGTAGCTCACGTTGGCATAGGCCTACCTGTCAATCATTCATCATAATAACTTTTTTTGAATTGTCTATTAAATACAGCGTCACATGTGTTATTATTTAACTTATTTTATATCGCCCCTTATAGGCCTATTTTTTTTTACTAGCCTATAGCTCCAATAGAACAGGCTATCATCTTCTCAACAACTTGTTAAATTATTTGGACATACATGGAACAATTTATAGAGCCTCCCCAAAGCGAGAGAGGCTGGTTTGAAAAACAATCCGACGTCAGGACCCCGTCCTTGAGGAGGGGGCGGGTGAAGTTGATCTGGCATGGCATTTTGTTTAGAGCAGGTGTTGGGGGGCTGAGGTTCCCTCATAAGGTAAAGTGGCATTAAGAGTGTCGTCCGTGTCCAAATGGCAGACTTATATATAGGCTGCTGCCAAATCAGCACATTGTCCCGGCAGCGATCAGGGCTTCTTCTGCCTGAGCCGCTCGCAGGGACCGGATTCTTGATCCAAGTTAACAAGTTGTACTTTCAATGGCGGATATTTACAAATGCAGTCCGCAGAAAAATATTAGAAAATTTATTTTGAACTGTTGTATCATATTTCTATAAAAAAACAATGTGCAGTAATTAAGGGGTTCTTTAAATACAATGTTGGAAAATTGTTGTTTTGAAAGAAGTTTTGAAATATTAATTTCCTCTTGATTTAAATTCCATAATTGTGTGTGTGTGTGTGTGCGTGTGTGTGTGTGAGTGAGAGAGAGAGCGATAGAGAGAGAGCTCAGAGAGGGAGAGAGGGAGAGAGCGCGTGTGTGTGTTCGCGCGGGCTCGCGTCTGTGTGTTATGAACAATAGATCTAGATGGTTGGTAATATGCCGTCATCTGTTAAAATGTTTGTTTT
>OOFG01073811.1:0-11324 GCA_900323295.1 Molva molva
GCCACGCCGGGTCTCAGGCCGGACCTGAACCCTGCAGAGGCCTTCATGGAGGACATGTTCCCTGGCTGCGTGCAGCGGGAGAGGCACCACAACACGCTGCAGTACCAGGTCAGCTGCTCCCTCCTGGCCAGGGTCTTCCAGCTGGTGCTGGCCAACAAGGAGCAGCTCCACATAGAGGACTACTCGGTCTCCCAGACCACCCTGGACCAGGTACATTCTTTACTGTGACATTAGCCCATCCCGGGATCACTAAAGTACATCACATCTTACCGTAATACAACATTGATGATGACAACTTGGGTGTCCAATGGGTGTCACATGACATGGGGACTTCCAGAGAGGCCTCAGTAAACTTTTAAATGTTTTTGTAAGAAATAAATGTTCTTATGTTTTTGCTTCAGGTGTTTGTGAATTTTGCCAAGCAGAAGTTGAGAGAGGAAGAATCTTTCGTGTTGCATCCCAGAGCGGCCGGGGCGCGGCGAGAGGTCAAGGTCGCGCCCCTAAAGAGGAAGTGAAGCTCCGCCGTTCACCTCTGCAGGAAGACGTACGTGTGTGTGTGTGTGTGTGTGTGTGTGTGTTTGTGTGTGTGGAGGGGTCATCAACAACATTGGTGCTGCTTTACTGGTTCCTGCCAGGTCAACAGAGCCAGCCAGGCTTCCAAAGGCAGAGCGTTACTTTGAACCTGCGTGTGCCTCCGTGAAGGGGGCCCCATGTCCCCTCCGTGAAGGGGTCCCCATGTCCCCTCCGTGAAGGGGGCCCCATGTCCCCTCCGTGAAGGGGGCCCCATGTCCCCGATGACTGGACCACTGGATTGAGTTCACAGAAACCACTGGAATTCTCTATTCTCCACGTAGGAAAAACGATTGTAAAGTACACATGGTTTAATGGTAGCATAACACAAGTACAACAGAGATTATCAAACCTGCAATGAGATTTTCATTTCAGCTGTTGAGATGTGGCTGAAGACTTAAGGCGCAAGGCTTTGACTTATGCTGCAGTTGCCAAAGAAGGTGAACCTTCTTTGTTCTGCCTCTCTGTTAGGGAGTGTGAGCAGATGGGAGGTGAAGGCACTTAATTGATGCAGCCCTGGTTGAAGCATCTACAAGCACTTTTGTTTTCCAAGTTGGAGAGAGTTGTTTAGTGCGTTGTATTGCTGTTGAAAATGCTTCTGCTGCTAATGATTCCATTGAATGTTTTAATTATAATTCATGTTATTATAATTATCTATTCAGATGTTGATTATTGTCCTTGTGCTTTTTACCATGGACATCTTTGTTGCATGAATATCCACATTTCTGTCCACTTATAAATTGACTAAATAAATAAACTCATCAGTAGGTCATTAAAGGTGAGAGAAGTAATTATGTCAAATAAATGCCCTTTTGAAAAATAGGTAATGACTCACATTTCTGATTCATTCATTACATTCATTTTATTTAAGAATTACAACTTTATACGTCCTCTTTTTAACATCTTTTTCTTGGATGTGAACAATTGTCATTGTGTGAGAATTGCTATGTACTAATAAAACAAAAAAACTATTTGTAAAATTTTTTATTATGAAACAAAGTAAAAATGATGTCCTGAGTAGTCAACGGTGTAAAATAATGAAGTTAACTTTAACCTACAGTAATATACACCACAGCTTTATCTCATTAGGAATAATTTACCAAAATGCTATTCAAAGGATTAAATATCCTACCCAACCTTACATGATACTGTTTTCAGTAGCATGTAAGGTCTGTGTTGCAGTAAACTCATCAGTATAACCGTAGCCACAAGTGAGTAAGAGGACGTTCGCGTATTGCGACCTCTTATTCAAAATTGCCTCAATGGATATTCATGAAAATATTAATCTTATCTGATTGTATTTAAAGGTGCAGTGTGTGGAATTTAGTGGCATCTAGCAGAACAGACTTTGAAGAAACAGAATATAATATTCATAAGTATGCTTTAACTAGTGTATACTATCATGTAAATAAGAATTGTTGCATTTCCGTTACCTTAAATTGTATCTCCATAGGGAGCGGGTCCTCTTCCAAGGCATGCCCCATATTGCACCTCCATGTTTCTACAGGAGCCCAGAACGGTAAAATGGCTCTAGAGAGAAATAAAACTAAACGTTTTGGGCTAAGAGTTAGGAAAGAGGGGGGCGTGTTATCCCCATGGCTATGACCCATTTGTGATTATTTTTATAGTACCGGCGTTTATAGTACTCAGACACATAGTACCTATCTGTCCGAGAAGCTTAACCCCTTTTTCGACCCAGACATCAAAATCAACCACTGGCCAGACAGAGCTCCACACATCCACACACCGGGCGTTATACTCTACGTTTGACCCTCTCTCAGAAGTGCCTAATATAGCCTTGTGAAGACGAGCATGCTTAGTCCTTTTACCAAAATGTACTATGTATTTAGAGGAGTTTCACAAACTTATAAATCCGAGTGTAACATAGTGTAGTGATTGACGGTTTGCGGATGAGGTGGATTAAGATAAGTTCATTCTTTAATACATCCATGTTTTGGAGACGTTCGTTTTTGAGGTTGTTTCCCTGGTCGATAACTTAAAGTTGGCTATCACTCTTTTGGAGAAAGTTGGTATCCAAAACGAAACCTTTGCGATACAACTGCACACCTTCATGTTATCAAAAGCAACCTATATTCACGTACAAGTAAACATTGGCTTGTGTTGAGAAACACTAATAGGCTATTATGTAGGCCATGTCCTACAACATGTACAGTGACCATGGTGACTATGACAAAGACACATGATTGTGATTGGTTAAACTGATTTATTCGCAGGCTAGAGCCGTCAAAGTCGACCTTGGTGCAATTAAAATTGTCACTTTTCGCAAAAGGGAAATACCCACTGGCACTATACGGATTACAGGCCACCGTAGTCTTGGAAAGGGTGGGGGGATATTCAGTTGGTTGCTATTCAACCGCACCGCTAGTTGCTACTAAATTCTACACACTGGACCTTTAATGGCGATAAACTCACAAATATTTCACCTCTACAAACAACTTGGTTCGTCCTATTTGTATCGACCTGCTGGTTACACAAAAATCTACAGTTGTCAAGTTCCTGTCAAGAAGTCTGTGAAGCATTACATTTTTCAAAGTTATTGAACGCTTCACAGACTTATTGACAGAAAGTTGGTCATACATTACAAATGTTGATCTATGTGAAACCAAAAGCATGTTGACACAAAGAGGATGACCCAAGCTGTCCGTAGAGGACTTCTATTTTCATGAATAGGGTTCACCATGGAGGGAATTGCGACTAAGAGGTTGCGACGTCCTCTTAGTTGCTTGCGGTTAGTTTAACAGTAACAGTCCATTCAGTCAAACAATCGTGCACACAGCTTTTCTGTTATGATCCTGCCCCAACCAAACTACCTGTTTTTGCTTTGTGTTGTTTGCAATTTGTCACCTGTGTTGATTAGTAATTATGTTTGTATGTGTTCCAAGTATTTAAGTTCCCTAGTTTCTGCCACACTTTGTTGGTTCCTTGTCTGTCGTAGTTTTGTTTCTGTCCACTTGTACACGTGAAGTAAAGCTTACTTTGCATCTTCCCTTTTGTGTCTGATCGCTGCACTGGGTTCACCTCCCTTTGCAAGCTGTGACATTTTCTCCATCCAGTGGTGACCAGGAGTTTTGCATAGTTTGCATCAGAATATCTTAAATAACATTTTACTAAACAAACTGGCAATAAACCTTTTTTCAATTGTAAAAAAATGAAAGGAAAACAAGTATTCTCAGGATATCCAAGAGGAGGCTTATTCTCAAAGCTGAACTCCCCCAGAGGCGGCCTGTAGCTCCACAGCGTTCAAAGCACCAGGGGGATGATGGCCATGCGGAGGCCCGGGTAGGCTTTAAACTCCCGGGTGTACGCCCTGTGCTTCCCCCTGGCCCAGACGCTCATCTGGATGAAGCTCAGCAGTGTGTACAAGGCCACTGCAGGGAACACAGAATTCAAACATTAAACACAGAACTAAATATGGAGTGAACATGGATGAGCGTTGGTGTTTGAAGTGAACTTCAGCCCTCAAGGCTTTTGTTTGGTTCATCTGCTACCAAAACACCTCAGCGTGTAGAAGATGAGTTTTCAATTCTAGAAAGCTAAATAATAGAAAACCATCAATTTCTTTTACCACTATATAAAGTATATAATACTGCAGCATAATGCAAAGAGTCATTGTCAATGAATATGGTCAATATATTGATATGCAATACAACAAAAAAGAATGAAATAAAATATTATAAATGCTCAGTAAAATAGTATGATGTATGACTTTTTTATTACTAAAAATATATATTTTATGAATAGAAAATTATAAATTGCCTCAAACATAAAAGGGTGAGAAATGTGATTGTCATATCTCATTTTTTACTCCACCCAGTGCTATCTGAGCCTCTGTCACACAAGGGGCTCCGCATGGTGCATGGATGTAGCGCGGGGACGCTGCCTGGGAGCTGTCCACATGATGGATTATGGTTCAGTGATGGTTCTGGTTCAGAACGTGAGAGTGGGGTATACATAGAGGTATTGTATTGCTGCTAGCATTAACATGGCTTGTACTGTCACAGAAGTCACACAGTGGAATGCATTGTTACCTGGGAGACACTGGGTCATGATGGAGAAACCCAGCCACGCGCCCACCTGGGTGTTTCAAATGCACAGATAGCGATCAGACAGAAGTTACTGATGTACAACCTCAGGAGTACAACTACTATATTATAGCCATTGAGTGTGGATGTCACAACCATGATTAAGAAATGATTGAATTGTCCCTTGCCCCCAAATAATTGTGATTGATGGTACATTGCTGATGAGCTGCTTCTGCTGTTACCTCGTATGTGTAGTTTGGACATGATACAAAGAAGAACAACCAAGTGAAGGGGTTTTTGGTTGGAGTGGGGAAGTTTCTGCACTTGGTTCCTGGGAAACATGAAGACGTAGATGAACATAAAGCTGTAGAGAAAAATAACTTTGACATATATAACGTTATAAAACGTTAACCAACAAGGGTTCTGATTCATTCAAGGGCTATCTAATGCTCCCACAGGGAGTGTTGATTATGTACTTTATTTCAATTCAATGTTCTGTATGTAGAGGGGAGCAGTACTAAAGTATATTAGTATGAATCGGTGCAGCCTCTTACCTTCTCCTTTGAGGCTGTTCAGTGTCAAGTGAATGGAGAAGTTACCCACTTCACACAGCTGTGGCAAAAACAATAGACTGTGACACACACACCTCCACACAACACTGTGCGGACATACAGATGAATTATTGTTAGGGGTACCAGAACCCAAAGTCCAGGTAACTCCAAAGTGTTTGTAGGCTTTTATTTGTTTTTTTCTATTCGTTTTCCTGCGTCTGGTGAATTTCCTGTAAACTGGTTTATGCTAGAGATGTGACACTTTGCAGATATATAGATGCTGGTAACAGCTTCTCAGAAATTAAACATTCGGTATGACGGTTGTAAATCCTGTCCCGATGAGACCATTACTGTGCATCTGATAGATTTTCCGCCAAATTGTTTTAAAGTCAAACTCCTCCTTGACAAATTGACCGATCAACACCAAACCTGGAGTAAGCCTCAACATCCCAATGCGTAATCAGCACATCTTTTCAGATCGCTTGAGTAAATGATGTGGCCACTACTGACCAGTGAGATGTCAAGTAGTTGTTGCCTTTCAGTCAAATGGTCCCTATCATTATCAAACTTGGTACAGGTACAGTGGGTAGGATCACCCCAGGAACACTGTATGAGCCATATCCAAATTAGCCATAAGGGGGTGCTGTGAATGCATATACAGGCTATTAATATCTGCATATCTTCATGAGCAATCATCTCCAAACTTGACACATATGTTCCAAAGGACACCAGTGACCAATATCTACAATATAGAGATTCATCTCAATTGTGTGGTTTGTGTTTGTATCAAGCTGACTTTTTTCTTTTTTCTTCTTTAATTTTTACTTTGTTTGTTTTCATGCCTTGGACAAGAAGGGGCAAGCAACTCTCTTCCTGGCTTGGAAGTCAATATGCGGTTTCTGCAGTGAAACTTGTTTAACATGGTGAATACCAGTACAAAATTGTGAGCTTTGCAAAAGGTTTTGCGATTCAAAATGTGTTATGTGATTGTGTGTCTACTGGGATACAACATGCTAGCTTGATGGCAAGCTACCATACATTGGTCCCCATCTTCCAACACCAGGAATAGTTGAGTTAAAGAGCACCAAATCATTTTGTTCTGAATTAACTCAAAAACTTGAAATGCAAAAACCTTTGAATGTATAACATTTAAATATTATACTTTGAAAACAAGGTCATCCAAATTTATTAGTTTTGAATTTACCCTTTTTGAAATTCAAATATTTTGGAAGTGACTTTTGATTACGGGACAGACAGACTCCTAGGCCAGCAGGCAGTTCCTTGCTGACGGTCTCGATCAGCCTTCCTTGGAATACCCTGCCACTTTAAATTTGTATTGCTTGAATTTTCTGATCTGTATTTTTCTGTACCACTAGAATAAGTATTGAATATCGTATTTTGAATATCTTCAACTTAAATTGTTTTATCTGAATTAGTGAACATTGAAAAATATATATTTGAAATCGTAATTTCGAAATGGTATAACTTGAAATGGCATATTTGAATTTCAAAGAGGTGAATTCAAGACAAATCAATTCTGATTACTTGGTTTTCTAAGTATAATATTTCAATGTTACAAATTCAAAGGTGTTTACATTTCCTTATACAAAGTCCAATGGCTTTTTAAAACATTCAAAACATTATTGCAATAATTTGCTTCAATCAGTTGTTATATTAGCCGGCTTGCTATTACAGTTTTTGCATAATCCTATCATCTTGAAAATAATATATATGCTCCTAAGGACAAAAATAACAATGATCATTATGTCCTGTTCGTGATACGTTGCTTACAATTCTTAAAAGTATTGATTCTATACGCACCACAAAAAGAGCACACGCAGAGTTGATCTGTAGATCTCCATAAACTGTGTAAAGAGATGGGAATATTCTGTATCAAAAAGCAAGTAAAAAGTTACAATAATTTTAATGACATCTTGTGTGTATATATAAGAAAGACTTGTGTGTGTTTGCACACTAGACTAACTTACATGGGGGTGTGTAGAGTGGGTGGTTAATGTAGTAGGCCAACCAAGCTGAGAATCCCCAATAATATACACAATTCTAAGGAATGAATACAAAAAAGTGGATGAATTTAAGGTAAATGTTACTAAAATAAACCTAACAAAATAACTGACTCTATTCATTTTTTGGTAACACTTTATAATAAGGGTACATTAATTAACCATTAATTAACATTAGTTAATGCAGTGGAAATGATTTTTATATAGCATTAGCATCAGGGTTTAGCCTGGAGAGCATCCTGATCACATGACCTCGCATTCTGTCTCACTGCAGGGATCCTTTTGGACCTCTAGCCGCCCACATCATTTCATCCTTGACAGACAAACTCCTACAGCCAATCGGCGTATCAAAACATGTGTCGCCATCACGGTGCGCTGTTCAGTGGATACAAGGGATGAAAAATAACGGCTCAAACGTCTTTTCCGCCAAGAAACTCTGCTTGTAAATACTCTTCTTCTTGTTTAATAGTTGTTATTGACTCAATAGTGCAATAACTGCACTTATGGCTGGCTTTACTCTGCTAATGTTAACGTAACTGCTCATTGCTTTGAGAGACACCACTACTGTTTTTCCAGCGGGGGCCTGTGTTTCACGTCCTCAACTACAACACAGTCCCTGATTGGCCCCGGTTACATTGTAATTTCAGGAAATCGATGTGGGTGACTAGAGGTCCAGACTGATCCGTGTAGTGAAACAGAATGTGAAGTCACATGATCAGGAGGGTCTCCAGGCCAATAGGGGATAGGGTTAGTGGGTTAATGGGCAAGGGTTAGGGTTAACCCTTAACCCTATTAAATAATGTATAAATGAATACCGTAGTTAAGATGAACACCATAACCTTAGTTAACATGAACACCATAAGTAGATGATTACTAGACCATTAGCTAAAGGCACTGTTAGCGGTATTTATTTGTTAAAATGTCTAAAATGTCCACAGCCATCGTTTGGTCAGTAACATGGGTCTCTCAGTCCCTCCGCTCTGCGTTAAATTTAAAACACATTTTCTGGTACCCAGTTCCCACTTTATCCAATCAGGAGAGAGAACTCCACAAAGAGGCGGTCCTCTCGTTCACTGGCAGGCAGAAGGATTTCAGTGTTGACTGACAAACAGACGAAAATACCAATTCCAGCGCTCCCAGGAAAAGCTTGCATAACCAAACACACCAATTAAAAAAAACAGCAGAAGAATAGAAAGAAGAAAAGAAAGCTGCAAGGAAAAAGAGACTGGAGTCATGCAAGACCATCATGTGTTGATGAGAGAAAGAGAGAGGGGATGGCTTACTGCAATATCTGACAGGAATTTAGCCAAAACGACGACATCGCTTACAGCACCTTTAACTGTTAATTAACGGTTAGTTTATGCTTATTAGTGCATTGACTAATTTTAATTCATGGTTTATCAATGTACCCTTATTGTAAAGTGTAACAAGTTATTTTACACTAGATAAAGAAGGATGAACAATAACTCTATTACCATAAATGTAGGCCTACCGTAAAAGAGTATAGAATACATTGTTCCATTAGAGATGAAATGAAAGGCCTCACCCTGATGATACTCCTCAGTGGCATGGTCCCGTGGGAGAACCGGTGCACAAAGATAGTCTCCACCAACCTCTTCATGTAATGACCCGTGTGACACGCACACGCCAGTCTGATCATGAGAAAGGAGAGGGAGACAGAGATGCATGATGGCTGTTTGCTTAACTATAGATTTGGTCACTGCCTTGTTGTTAATGTCAAGACAACGATTTGAATTGCTCCAAGCCTTTTTAATCTTCTGTCTGTATGATTATCTCTCTCTCTCTCTCCATCCATCCTCCTCTATTACTCTCTCACTTTACAGTGAGAGAGTAATGAGAGGTTTCTGAGACCAAACAAGTATCAGATGCGTCTTTTCAGGCCCTTACGTGGTGACGGTCAATGGGCTGGAGGTGAAGGCGTATCTGTGGGGGTAGATGTAGGGCAGGCGGAAGTAGAACATCAGGTAGGTGAAGAGAGGGCCAATGTACTCTGCCAGAAACACCTCAAGGAAGAGAGTCACACACATGACAAGCACAGTGATTCCAGAAACACCTCAAGGAAGAGAGTCACACACATGACAAGCATAATGATTCCAGAAACACCTAGAGGAAGATGTTCACACACATGACAAGAACAATGATTCCAGAAACACCTGAAGGAAGATGATCACACACATGACAAGAACAATGATTCCAGAAACACCTAGAGGAAGATGATCACACAGATGACAAGAACAATGATTCCAGAAACACCTAGAGGAAGATGATCACACAGATGACAAGAACAATGATTCCAGAAACACCTAGAGGAAGATGTTCACACACATGACAAGAACAATGATTCCAGAAACACCTGAAGGAAGATGATCACACACATGACAAGAACAATGATTCCAGAAACACCTAGAGGAAGATGATCACACAGATGACAAGAACAATGATTCCAGAAACACCTAGAGGAAGATGATCACACACATGACAAGAACAATGATTCCACTGGGCAGTTTTTTTTTAAATCTGATAACAAAAATGAAAAACATATAGATAGTACCTTACAGAGAGAAATCAGAAAGCAATATGCAAAATTTGTGAAATATTGCTTTAAGCTTAATGTTAGCAGAATACTTTTGGTTTCTTTAAACCTTTCTGAACAATTTCTAAAATGCCAGATATATTTCAGAATGTTTTCAGCAACAATTTTTCATGATCAAAAGCGGCAACAAAGAATTCGTTTTTTTGGACTTCGGCAACACCCAAGTCCAACAGCTAAATCTCCCAAGGCTGTCTGTGTTCTGGAAATACTTTTTAAAGACAGATGGGGCGACCTTCTGTACAAAGTGTCCACGGGTGACATTCTCCGTTTAGAGAGAGTAATGGAGGGCTTGGTGAAGGCTCCTGAGAGAGGGGGGTCTTCTTACCATGGTCCAGCCCAGCTGCGGGCCCAGATCTCTGAAGTACATAGTGGCGGTGGTCCCAACCGGGAGGCTTTGCAGCACGTCATCGTCCCTCAGAGCCTTCCCCTCTGGAACACAATACGGGAAATCATGAACACCCAAAAAATACATTGGGAAGAAAATCGAAAGTGCAATGTTATCGAATCTATTGTAATTTATTCTAATCTCATTTAAAATGTTAAAATGTTTACAGTATGCAGGCTTTTATTAGAAGCCAAATATCCCATGGACACACTGATTTAAACATATGTTGTAATTTAAAGTAAATAATATTTGCATGCATTTTGAGCTATTAGAAGATTATCCCTTAATTTACTAGAATTTAATATAATTCTGCCCATCTGCCCTGTGTGTGTGTGTGTATGTGTATATATATGTGTTTGTGTGTGTGTGTGTGTGTGTGTGTAACTTTGTGAAAGCTCTGGGTGACACGGCGCTCCTAACCTGTTTTATAGATAATATGGTGCACTAATAGCAGGACTATTTTAGATCCGGCTCAGGAAGGGAGGGAGAGGCTGGCCCAAATAGCATATATTACCAAAGCGCTTTTCAGCAGCAAGATGAGCCAACAGCTCCATAATCAGAGCGCTGGAGGCCAACCTAACACCACTCGCTGCTGGGTCTTTCTTTATTTACTTCAATAAAGGGTAACACTTTATATTAAGGTACACATATTAACCATTAACTAGTTGCTTATTGGCATGCATATTAGTAGCATATTGGCTCTTTATTAGTCATTATAAAGCACTTATTAATGCCTTATTCTGCATGACCATATTCTACAACTACTATGCTCTTAACTACGAGTTTTCCCTCAATAACCTCCTAATTACTGCTTATTGATAGTAAGTAAGGAAGTTGTTGTACATGAATAACGATCTTAATATGCTTTGCTCAGTATGGGCCTTATAAGGTGGTAATACCACAAGGATAGTCATTCTCCCTTAATAACACTTAATAAATATGGTCTATTCTTATGTAACAAAACACAAAACTACAAGTGTTAATAGTGTCCAATTAACTCTAAATTAAGTCTTTCTAACTCAGAATATGTTCCCCATTCTAAAGTGAGGTCTTGCTCATAACTAATTCACTAGTAGTTTTACACTTATTAACCCACACAGGTTCCCCATTCTAAAGTAGCCTCCTCTTCACACCTAGTAA
>OOFG01073816.1:0-12307 GCA_900323295.1 Molva molva
CCATCCCATAGCACGCCTGGTGGGCCCACCATGAGCATCTTCACCCTCCGCTCTCCATTCCTCCCATGTCTCCTCTCCTTCACAGGTCCCCACTGCTGCATGATTCTCTTGTAATCACCCCCCAGCCAACGGGCTGTGCCCTCGGCTCTCCAGTGATGATGAATGGGGAGCGTTGAAGCTCTCCTCTCCCTGTTTTAGTAGTGGGAGCTCATTAGCGTCTCGGGGCGAGGAGAGACTGGTATTAGACTTGAGACGCTGGAACTCATTAGAGAGAGCAGCCTGGCTGGACAGCGAGCCAGCCATGCCCCAAATACACACACACACACACACACACATGCACACAAGCATGCATATAGACGCATGCACACATACACACACACACACACACACACACGTATGCATGCTTGCTCACACAAGCACCCACACATGCATGCATACACGCATGCTCACTCACAGACACACTCATGCACACATACGTGCTCCCTCACAGACACACACACACGCACACACACATGCACACACACATGCACACATGCACACACACATGTACGCATGCTTGCTAACACACGCACCCACACATGCATGAACCCACGCATGCTCCCTCACAGACACACACATGCACACAGCCACACTTGCTTACACGCACACACACACACATGCAGTCACGCGTGTTTGTGCACACACACACACACACACACTAAATTACCTTATTAGACACACAGGTCCACTCCACACACTCGACACAGGTTAATGTTGTAGCGTTTTATTTATTGTAATGTACTGCTAGTGTAGTCCATGTTTCAGCACAGCGCAAGTTAGCAGAAACAATCTACATAACAAAAGAAGAGGGGGACTCTTGTTGACATCAGCGTGTTACATCGGCGCTGCTGTGTACTTAAACAAACAATTAGAGCTGTGATGATTTGTGTCTGGAGATGGCTTTCATAGGATCACTGGGAGGGCTTGCTGGGTACTGTAGTTCACCATAGCTGGGGATCATGGTATGCTATACACAAATCAATAATACTCATATCAATGAGGATGATCGTTAATGATGATGATGACAATTAGTATTGTTATGGTTTTTGGTATTGTTTAGTATCATTGTTGTCAACGGCTTACACTGTCTCCTAGTCAATTTAAAATAAAACATTTTTACTGAGGAAGAGGAAGTAATCTGACTGCTCAAACGCAAGGTCAATCACAAATGTGAAATTCAATGTGTTTCATGCATATCTGGATAGAAGAACAGCAGGTGTCAACAGGGATACATAGCAGCCTGTGATATGTGAGGTGCAGGTGGAGACCCGATGATGGGACATCACCAAAGTCCCTGCAGCGCTCAAACAGAGCATTTGTTTCAAAATGGGACAATAAAAAAAACGATTTGTGCTCAGAATCTGTGAAGAAATAACCCATTTGGACAAAAGATTACAGGCTGGACAAATCAGCCAGAATCAACTACATTTTGTCTTGAACATCGGCAGACATTTCCAGCTTACGGTCTCAGGATTGTGTGCGGGTGCAGTGTGTGTATTGTATGAGCATATTCACTGTATGTGGATGTGGGTGTAGTGGAGCATGTCATCGTGTCCTTGGGCAGCAAGTTGAGGGAGAGCGACCATGCTGGCTCACAAATTGAGTTCTTGGTTCTCACTGTGACCCAGCCAGCCCTCCACACTCCAATACGAAGACCCCTTGCCTGGGTCATGACACCCTGCTGGGAAACTAACCTTCCGGGCCTTTGGGACATGAGATGCATGTGATCAGCAGCTTGTCCAGTAAACACTTACGAGAGCTAGACTAAGCTGGCAAACATTCTTTGATTTCTTTGACATTTGGATTCATTCAAGTCCAATGATTAAACAAATAAAAGTCTTTATATTCCTATTTCCCATTAATATATTGTTTTGTTGACTGTGTTAAACAAATGGCCGATGTGTGAGAAAATGCCCCCTCTGCTGTCTCACTCAGAAGGGAGGGCATCGACTAGTTGTTGTTTTATATGTAAATATACTCGCCTCTCTCATAAACAGCTTTCTGTGCTCGATAGTCATTCCAACAACAAAAGGAAGGAGACCGGTGGGCTCTGAATCAGTCACCGTATCAACGTTATGTTTATTTATTTATTTATGTTTTTTTTTCCTGCATGAAAGAGAGGATTTTCGTCTTTGCTCTGTGCTTTTTGTCGTTCTTTGCTTTGTACTTTGTAAAATAATTTGCAACAAAACAGTAAAACAATGAACTAATGCGAGTTTGTGCTGGATGGGCCTGTATGTGTGTATATATATATATATAGATAATTGAATCTATCTATATGATGTCCCTGTCCATCTGTTACATCTGTGCACTCACACGTGCACACGTGCAGGGTATCTGAACCACTCCACGCTCCACACAACTGTCTGTGTGTGATGATGTGCTTCTACACACGAACACTCAAGCACTTTCTTCTATTTCTACACAGTGCACTGCTGCTGCTGGCTATGCATGCACAGCAGCAGTGAGAGCAGTGTGCTTGGACTGTATTTGTGTTGCATGGTAATGGAGGGGGGGGTAAAAGGTCAGTGTGTGGTTACGCTTCTAATGAGACATGGAGGAGGCAGCCTGACCTCCCTGACCAGAAGAAATGCAGACATTTATCATCCCCCCGTGCGCACACACACACACACACACCCTCACACACACACACACACCGCCACACACACACACACACACTCACACACACACACACACACACACAAACACACATGAACACACGCACACACACACACAAACATGTATGAACGAACGCACACACGCACAAACACACATGCACAAACACACACACCTGCACTCACACACACACACACACACACACAAAAACACACACACACACACACGTACACACGTACACACACACACCTGCTATGTGGGATGAGTGGAAAGAAGGGAGAGAGAGAAAGAGCCTAAGGATGAGTGAAAAGTGCAGAGGGCATGTCAACCATTGCCCTCTATTGGACACACCCACTCATTGCAAGGGTGGTTGACGGTAAAAGAGATGGAAAAAAAGAAGGCACAGTTGAAACACTACAGCAGGGCTTTTAATGTTCACTGTATATCCACATTCTCTTGTGAATGTCCAGTGATCAATCAATAATCGTGAGAGTAATTGACTATCCTAACGATCATGCAACCCTTAATTGAAGTTAAAGAACTAAAACTGGCAGGTTTGATTTCACACCACTGACGGACAGAGCAGTGTGAGTGTGCAGGGGTCCACTTTGCGGTTGTCACTGCGATCATCAATCATCGTCAGAATAACTACCACATTAATGAGTTTCAGCCCTAGTAGGGATGTTAAACAATTAACCGTTTAACCGCTAATCGTTTTTGACCAAAACCACAAAACTTTTGGTTGTATGTCAATATATGTCATTGTTCAAGTTACTTTGCCTTTAAGATTGCCGTTACCTTAAATCGGCAATGTTGTCAGTGAAGACAGGCGTTCTGGGCCCAGTTCCGATTCCTTTACAAAGGTTGGAGATTTGGCTTGATTCCTCAAGCATCGAGGTGGAGCCACTGCGGAAGATTGTCGTTTATAGCCCTAATAGAACAACAGCACAAAAAGCGTCAATCATAACTCCACAAAAGGCAAGTACAATTGTAAGAATAAAAAATCGACTGTAAGAAATAGTTTCTTTTTTTCTGGTGGTGTAGGCAATAGCTGGACAACATTGAAGTGGTGTTTTACATAGCATACAGTCCGACAGTTGCAAGATAAGTCAGGATTTAGGTTCTCAAACACTTGCTACGCATCTGTTAAACAGTGCTGATTGTGATGAGCAAAATACATTTTGTTTGGCCATAGATAACATTGTCTACTCTATATATTGTAACACTAAAGGGTTGAATGATGACAAGTGGGACTAAGTCACACATGTGCAAGTCACAAGCAAGTTTCAAGTCTTAACCTTCAAGTCTCAAGCTTCCAAGTCACTTTGGTGAGAATCAAGCAGGTCGAGGTGAGTCCCTGCTATGAGTCAAGCAAGTCAAGTCAAGTCATTGCTCAGGTCAAGTCAAGTCACAAGTCAAGTCATATGAAATTCTGATAATCCACCCCTCTGATTTCCACATTGAAATCAGTTAACTTACACTTTAGAAATCGTACTGATATTCAACATTTTGTGGCAACCCATAACAAGCCTCCTAAATGAACAACAATGGAGAGTCGGGCTTTGAAATTAAAATAAAGCCCTATAGCTCTTAAGAGCTTTAAAGTGAAAACGAAAGTGACCAGCCTCTGCTGGTCTACCGCGTCCTAGTAGGTTGCCAGGTTTGCGCGCATTGCACTAGAAATCTAGCTTGGAAACCAGACTAATCTGCAAGCTCATGTTTTTTTGCTCTGGCATATATTATATGCATTTGCAAATTGGTTTGGCGATGTCAGGCCATTATATATTCATCGAATTTCGATTGGAAGATATCTGAAAAATAGTTCACTACTAAGCGATATGACTGAGTTTGTTGCTTCCTTTAATCCAAAGTAGTCCAGGCTGGAAGGCTATTTGCAGAAGTCTTCAAAATATTACCTGTAAGATGCATTTTACTGCAAAACCCGGATATTTTTAATGTTCCGCTTTGCAAAATGTGCAAATGCGCTGGAGTATGTCGAAATAATATGTATATTTATATAAAGATATGAATACATATACATATGAATATGTATATAAAGAATAGATGTCGAAAGAAGCTTGACGAAGACGAAGAAAAGTGTTTTGTGGTCGAAGTTATATTTTAAAGACTTTTGCGAATTATCTGTTTATCCGCTTGGACTACTTTGGATTATAGCAAGCAACAACCGCAGTCATATATTGTATGTGACTGTATTTTTTATAATAAAAAAAAACGAAATAAGGTAATATAATAGGCAGAAGGCAGAGCACTGCCCCATTCATGTTTTAAAAGCAAAACTTACCTTCTTTATAAGGGTTTTAAAAAAAAAAGAAGTATTATAATAAAAAGTTTCAAGTCCTTTTGAGTCATCTGTGTCAGGTCTAATTCAAGTATGCAGTCATGAATACCAGGTCAAAGTAAACTCAAGTCTTTTATCAATTTATCAAGTCAAGCAAGTCTCAAGCCCTCAAATTTGCGAGTCAAGGCTAACTCGAGTCGAGTCAATGACTAGAGTCCCATACCTCCGATTGAAAATGAAAAAGTTAGTCACTTTGCCAAAGAAAGTAGTTTTTTATTTGAAGTTTTTTATTTATACTTATGAGTACAGGTGAACAGGTAAAAACAGCTCAACCAACAAAGTATAGGCTCAACAACTCATGTCTCAAAGAAACACACAGACATTTTATTTCCCACGCCCCCCCCTCCCCTCATCAGCGACTTTACATTTACATATAGTGCTTGTACATCGCAACGTCACATCACGATGACCGCCTCCATGTTGGAAGCATAGGACCATTGGAATGCTAGTTATTATGTTACTAGTAATGTTTTTTTTGGTCATTGTTTAGTGATTCTTCGTGAAATGATTTGTCATTACGGGGAGACGTTGTTGTGTTTGAAACAGTGTTTCCCATGAGAGACGTTGCAAAACAAAGTTTTCACTAGCCTAGGTTACGATTCATTTAGGATTTTACAGTACTACAATTCTCTTGAGTCCTCGCAATATGGCCCACAAAACATCCCATAATGCATTGAGATGTACAAGCCCTAGGCCTATGGATTTATTTGATGAACAATGCATTGTTTACATAATAAATTGAATAAATTACATTATTTCTTTCTCTCTCTCTTCTAAAAACGAACAATATACAACAACATTGAATAGCCTACTACTTAACTCTAGTCTTCATCTATGCCAAAGCTCTTTTTATTTTATTTTATTTTTTTATTTTTCCCTTAAGCTAGAGCTAGAGTACACCACTTTTGCCAAGCAGAGGTAGATGTAATCTGATATATATATATATATATATATATCAGCCGGCTATTATATATATAATAGCCTTTACTGAACCGAACATATATAATCAGCAGGTCTTTGTAGATGTGTGGTTATCGCAAAAAGGAAGAAGGATGTGGATGCCTTGTACACCCGTAGGCCATTTGACTGTACGTGATACGAGTTCATCCAGGCCGTACCATTTCTATGATCCATAGGTTTTCCTCGTACTGTCTCAAGGGGCTATATGTTTGCTTGAATCCCACAGAACCCTAATGACCCTAAAGTAGACCCACTTCAACATCATAAGGAATTGTGCTGCTTCACCATAATGAATTCCTCCATGATTGGAATACAAAAAATAAAGTTGTCCGACTTTTTATTTTTACTCAATTCATCATGGAGGCTTGCTTAGAATAATTCCAACTTATTTTATGTGTTCATTTTTTAATTTGTTTTATGTTGCCTTTCAGGGCTTCCATAATAAGCCCTAGTGACAAAAATGAAAGCAGGAAAAAGCTCATGACTGTTAAAATGTAAATGAAGTCTTAGTGATTGGGTTTGCTGGTGTAGCAGCTGGTTTGATACCATCAGCTCCACCTGTCAAGGGATTGTCAAGGACTCTTATGGTTGTGGAAAGGCTCCCCTAAATCCTAACTGATCCCGGCAGGCTGCTGGATGTCAGTTTGCAAGGTGAACAAACGCTGACAGAGTGACTGAGGGAGTGAATGGCCTTAATTGTTAAGCTGAGCTGTGCACAGCCTAGAAAACTCTATTATGTAAATGGAGTTCACCATTCACCATTGACAAATTCTTGACTCTAGTCATCCTGAGTCTCTCACACTGCCAGAGCTAGTGCTACATAGAGAACTAGCCTAGCTTAGCTGGTTGCTGCTCTAACACATATTATATTTGAAATATTTGGCAGTGTATGATCATACAGTTACATGTAAAGAAATGCACAATAGCATAATTATATTTCATTTGTCATCTGTAAGTGTTATTTAATTTGATTGTTGAACCAAACATTATTCCAAATGGCATTAATTAGTAAATAATTGTTTTCATTATGTCTGGATTATGTTATCTTCACATCTAATGTGAGTTAGAGTCAATATTGGAACAGCTTGTGTGATGGTTCTTCTGCGATGACATGTTTGAGATATTTATTGGGTTTGGTTTTTTCAAAGAAGATTTTTTTTTATAATTAATTTTCATACATCTAAATTTAAGTGCACATTAATGCATTTCTACATTTCTAGATAAACTAATGGTTGCTGTACTTGAAAACCCTTGATAACACACAATTAATAGTATGTCATACAGACGCACACACACACACACACACATTCATAACTCAAGAAGGAAGAATTCCAAATAATAATAATAAAAATAAAATAATAAAACTCAAATTGTTCAAGCCCCAAGTGAAGCTTAGTATTGTGTTGTTGATTTCAAATGCTATTTTTAATCATACATTATTTAAGTCAAAATATTATCAGGAGGATCACAGTTAAAATCTTCCATTCCTAGGTTAATTTATATGTATATGTATATTGCCTTAGTTGTGTGCTACAGCAGTTTTTTTTTATTTATCATGGTTCTTAATTACATAACTCTGCTTAATACAGGTTGCCTATTTATGATTTCCACTATCCATATTCTGTGGGTAATTAAATAATTTTATTTTCTTCAGTAAGCTGTTTTTTAAACCAATAAAAACATTGGGCATATAGTCATTTTGTCATCTTTAAAAAAAGCAACACCATGTTAATAATTATTTATTCCTACTTCATGTCTCCCCTCCCCTTTGTATTTGAATTTCCTGTTTCACCTCCCATTTGTATTTCTGCTTTCTATTATTCTTTTTTATTTCTAGTGCCTTCCTGTCTACCCTCCCCTTTGTATTTTGCACTTCCTGTCTCACCTCCCCTTTGTGTTTCTACTTCCTCTGTCCCAGAGTGGAGGCGGTTGCGGGCTACCAGCGGGTGCTGCAGGTGGACCTGGAGGTTAACGGCTTGACGGCGCCCCAGAGTGGCAGGGAGGCCACGTGGCAGGTGGAGTACCCGCTGACGCGTACCCTGACCAGCGAGGTGCACACGCTGCTCCGCCTGGCGCCACCGGACCTGGGCGGCATCGTGCCACTCGCCATGGTAACGAATAGCTTGGATGGCGGTGGATGGGGAAGGCGTGTGGGTGTGTGTGTGTGTGCGTGATTGATGCATAGATATATAGGGAGCGAGTAACGGCATTGGCAGCTTAATTTGCTGCAGGCTGAGGCTTCATTGATGTGATGTTGATGACATGCTTGACATCATTCGAGATGCGGAAGTAATAATTATAGTAGACCTTAAAGCCCTGATTCATATAATATAGACCAGACGTCTCTATCTTATTTCCAAGTCATTCTGTGCCCCCAGGAATGTTTTTTTTAATTTTTTTTACCTCTCGGTGAGGGATTGCATCACTTCCTGACAGGTTAGAGCCACCAAATGGATGATCTTGTATGTCCTTGAGGCCCTCTTTCAAACGAAACAGACCCCAGGTCTCTGGCCTGCTCCAAAGTGTCCTTGCCCCCTAGGTCCCCTGCTAATTGCATCATAATGTTGATCCTTTTGCCTAACTCCTTTTGCTGTGAAGTCACAGAACAGCACGGTTCTGTGACTTCAACAGACAGTTTTAAGACAACAGCTGCAATGTTTTGCCTTGATAGTGAGCATCTCAGTCAAACAGACTCAATTATATAATTCAAGAGATTCAAAGGTGCAGTGTGTAGAATTTAGTGGCATCTAGCGGAACGGACTTGGTAGAAATGGAATATAATATTCATAAGTATGTTTTAATCAGTGTATAATCCCATGAAAACAAGAATAGTTGGGTTGTCGTTACCTTAGATTTATATCTACATAGGTGCGGGTTCTCTTCCAAGGTGCACGCCATGTTGCATCACCATGTTTCTACAGTAACCCAGAATGGACAAACGGCTCTAGAGAGAACACATTTTAAGGAAATTTGTTCTGGGCTAAGAATTCTAGGAAGGAGGGGGCATGTTATGGCTATGGCTATGACCCATTTGTTATACCTTTTTAGTACCGTCATTGTGTAGGAGCATTATAATGAGCGATGTTGTATATGTAGTGCTCCAAACACCTTGGCTATATACCGCTAGTAAATTCTACACAGCAGACTTTTTAAACAAACAAATACTAGTCCCTGGCAATATTTTAGCTTCATTTGACACTGCCGTTTGTCATGATCGTGTATGTCATGATGTTATTTTTAAATATAGACTTTCTCTTTATTGATCCCTTTTAATTGCCCCTTCTTTTGGAGATTGTTTTGCTGGCCATTGATTTAACATCTCATTGTGGAGTTGGAAAAGCGATGCCTCTTAGCACCTTTTTAATTGTCATTTGGCTGATAACTCTTTGAAAGGTTGTTGATTGAGAATGCATTTGATTTGTTGACCAGCCTTTGAAACGTGAATCAATATGTGAAGTCAGACATTATTGTATTATAGTGCATTATATATAATCTGTCTGTCTTTCGCTCTCTCTACCATTTATCTATGTATCTACAGTGTATATCTTTCTATCTAAAGTGTATCTATCTATCTACCTATTGACATATCTATGTTTTTATCTATCTTTCCATATATCTATATATATTTATATTGATCTATCTATATCTATCTATCTATTTGTCTATCTATCTATCTTCTATCTATCTTTATATCTATCCATCATCAATCTGTCTGTCTGTCTGTCTGTCTGTTGCAATGATCACATGACTTTAGTGTCATGTCCCAGACTTAGGGATCACCTTTTTTTTTATTTACCACACAATTGTTGATGTTAATGACATCATTAATCTAATATTTAGTATTGGTTGAAACCATTGTTGGCAAGCATACAACAAATTGGTGACAAGATGAGAACGACTTGTCATTATGACATCAGTATTATCAAAATAATAATACTATAGTCATAGTAGTCATAATAACATGCAATTCAATTGTTTATGAGTTAAAGGCAGGTGCTTTTCCCAGCACATTTCCAGAAGTGTGTGAATAAATCATGAAGAAACCTTATTATCCATTGTACAGAGAAACTTTGTATAAGGGAGCCACAGGGCAGTAAAATAATGGATGCCTGATTTGAATATACTGTTGGTATCTGGTGACCTCTTGTATAGCCCCCCTACACTCACACATGCATATCAATACCCTAAATATATAGAGCATAAAACTAACAGAGCATTACATCAAATAACCTGACAGGCATGCATTAATAATAATACACATAGTTACCGTTTCATTACATAAGTTAATATATGATATATAATGGTTAACATATATGTATATATATATATATATATATACATATATATATATATATATATATACTAAGACATCTGATAGTTGTTTGATATAGAGAAACGATCAGATTTGCAAATTTGTCAGATTTGTCATAATTATTGAGTTATCTGCAAATAGAATGGTGAAGTATGAAAGGATAATCAGGACCTGGTAGAAATGGACAGGAAGGTTTACAGTAGTTTGAAAGGTGCAAAGTGTGGAGATATATACAAACTGTTTTAAAAACTGCTATCCTATTCCCAGTAAACACAATTTGTTATATTATCTATATAATACATGTTATATATGTGTGTATATATGTGTTAACGGTACTTATCTCTGGATGCATACTTACATGCATACACCATGAGCTATAGATAACACCAAGTTGTGAATAATTCTAATGAGGCAATGTAGGAATGTTAGAAATAGAGGTAGAGAAAAAAAAACAAGAGCGAAGACTAAAAGATACATTAGGCCGCACATGTTGAGAACATGCATTTTGATCCTCCCGTGGATTAAACATTGCTCTCTTTTGAGGAGGCTGCTCTCTTCTACATTACAGCCCCCAAACATTCATCATTAGCATGGCATTCACACAAGCTCCCATCAGCCTTCCGTCCTCGCGGTCTCAAAGTGGCTAATCAGGACCATTAGCAGTGAGCTTAGCATTAGCATTTGTTGTGAACGACAGAGGAGCGCCTATGCCTGGAGGTAATGATTGCTTTGCCAAATGCTTTCGCTCCCTTCCACGAATGTGTCGGCATTCTGTGCGACGTACGACAGGTGATGATCGACGAGGACCGAGGGGGTAGCGAGGACAAACAGAAATCATAAGAAATCATAAAAACTCGGGTCTTCCAGAGACGTAAAAAAAAAAAATAAAGCGGTATGCTAATTGTTTGGGCGAAACGGTGAATCTTCACAACGTGAGCAACGCCGCCGCCACCGTACCCGGGTAGCATCCATCACCCTGACGCACTGTCAGGAAGTGTGTTTGAAGCACGACTTGGCAGGCCTCTAATTGGCCCTGCAGTCAACCTATCCCCTCGCATGCTAAGTGCCTGCACGCCGCCGTTCTCCATCTGCATAAGGGTTTTTAATGCTCCCCTCCCGAGCTTCATTCAGTCCTCTGGTGTATATGCCAGTTCGGATTTGCCGGAGTATATTGCCTGTTTGTGCCTTGACATTATTAATTCTGTTGCTGGCGCCGTTCCCAGTGGCCTCACTCCCATCCGCAAGGCTGGTGGCTTTTTTTTTTGATCTCCCTCTTGCTTCTCCTAAGTCTGACTCGAGAAAATCACTGAAAAGCCATCGCGGTAGCTCAGCGCTGAGGGACTATCGGTTTGGTCCTGAACATTATATCCGAAAACACACAAATAGAGAGGAAAGCTTCAGTTTACTCGCCGCCCGTCGAGTCAGGTCTGGTGTCAGAATGAGGCGTGGTGTGTGTTTTGTTAGGGTTTAAAGGCTGGGTTTGTTGAAAGGAACATGCATGCACAGTCAGCGGCAGCTCAACACCATACCCACTTACACAACAATATGTGCGGCATTTATCTTTGTCCCCTGCTTCCCCACGCACACAAACACACTGTTCTCTTATTCAATGACCGTTATTGTACTCCTGCAACCCCACACTCACTACTCTCTCTTTGGCGTCCTGGTGTGGAACTTAAACTTTAGTCTGCAGTTCTATTCTAAGTCCTACGTGCCGCGAGGACAATCTCTGGCTTTCAACTCTCTTATTTGTGTTTGTTACTTTATGTCTTGTTGTGTGTGTTGCTTGCCGGTGTTCCCAGCTCACTTTGTTCATCCAGTGTGGCGGTTAAAGCATAGAGAAGCTCTCGCTCGCTATCTTTGGCGCTAATCAATTAGCCTGCGGAAAACTCCACAGGGTCCTCAGAAAAACCAACCCGGCTCTGTCAAACACACACACACGCGCGCACACACACACGCACGCATGCACACACACACACACACACACTCACACTCACACAAACACACACACGCACACACAG
>OOFG01073817.1:0-11833 GCA_900323295.1 Molva molva
ACCGCACCTGGGAACACACACACACACACACACACATTCACATACACACATACACACATATGCACATATATATATATATATATATATATATATATATATATATATATATATATACATACACACACACACACACACACACATGGTATATGTCTATATGGCATAGACTGTTGTCTGCCATGTGTGGCATCTAGTTTCCCTTAAACTGAGACATTTTTCTTTTTAGATTTAATTTTTCTATAGGTCACCAACAATTTAACCTTTCTGTTCTGCAAAGAAACCGCCAGTCAAGCAGGGCGTTTTATTTTTACCTCGATGGCTCAATTACAACAGTTGTAACTCTGACCTACTTTTTCATCTATCCTTAGACTAATGTAATGTGACTCCATCACATTACTGTACAGACTTGATCAATGAAGGACTCGTTGATCATTTTCTGTCGGGGTGGAATATTATTTGTAGCCCAACAGCGCCATCTTGGGGACATGCCTCAAACATACATGAGCCATGTCGTTCTTGCTTAGCCATGTCAACAAACTAATCTTTTGATCTTCTAAGGTCTCAGCCTCTGCAGTCTTGAAGGTTATACGGGGTAATGGAGTTTTTTATGAAACTATGCAAAATCATTTGTTTAATGATCACGTTGCCGTTGCGGATAATGGAGTGGCTGGGCTTGTATGGTATGTACAAACGCGTGTTTCCATTCCTTGCCTATAATATAACATTTTCATACAACGACAAAATGCACACAGTGAAGCGAGACCTTTTCCGTAATATATACACATTTACTAACAAGGATAACACACTTCGCCTGCTGGAGATTGGCTGTGGAAGCGGGGCAAACTTTCCATTTTACCCAGGTGGGTGTACAGTGACGTGCACTGATCCCAATCCACACTTTGAAAAATACTTAAAGAGAAGCATGGAAGCTAATAAGCACTTGACTTACGAAACGTTTTTAGTCATGTCTGGCGAGGACATGAAGGAGTTAGCCGACGAGACAATGGACGTGGTTGTTTGCACGTTGGTCCTGTGCTCAGTCCACGACGTCCGACGGGTTCTGAAGGAGGCGCGACGCATCCTCCGAAGGGCGAGTATGGGGTCATGGGGTCATGGGGTCACGTCCGTTCTTGTTTTTGTTGTGTTTCTTGCTGTCGTTAAGATCACGTGTACGATTTGGAGCCATTCCTTGAACGGGTTAATCTGTCACAGATCCCTGTATTTTTCATACAATAGTATATCGTTTATAATGCGTGGTTTATGGATGCAAGTACAATAGATATGCACGTTAAACCCTGCTAGGGCTATTTAGTCTACTAATCATTAGACAAAACAGCACCATAGCAGATCTTATGACACATGAGTAACTAATGTGTTGATTGGCTTACAGGGCGGAGCTTTTTACTTTATGGAGCATGTGGCCTCAGACCGCGGTTCGTGGACCTACTTCTTCCAGTACGTCCTGCAGCCTGCGTGGTACTACCTAGGAGACGGCTGTGTGATTACCAGAGAGACGTGGAAGGACCTGGAGACCGCTGGATTCTCAGCGCTTCACCTCACACACGTCGATGCTCCACAGGCCACGTTCACGATAAGGCCGCACATCCTGGGATTCGCCGTTAAGTGAATTACGGATTAGGCAAGTCAAGGACCGTCATTTACAGCAGCACCTTAACTTCCTAGTAATAAATATATTTAGATTGATGAGCCACACCGAACCTATTTGACAGAAAATATATTTTATTTGCTTACAGGATCGGAAAGTCATCGTTTGCTTTTTAACCTCACGGGAACAAAACACAAAGGATACAAAATAAATATTACCTGGACAGTTGTGCTTTTCCCTGATTGTCTAAGTAACAGCCAAATTAAATCAACACAGATCTATCCTCTTTTCTAATGCCCTTTATGTTCTTCTGCACAAAAGAAAGAATGACAATTGTAACATTTATTACCAAGAGGGAATGGGGATTCGTTGGTAAAGTTGGTACAATCACGTTATGAAAACAAAAAACTCCAGATGCTGTAACAAGTGTAAAAGAGCAATTGCTTTTGCAAAAAATAAGAAATACGCATATTGTTGGAAGCAAAAGAGACAATTAGAAAGTGTGTCAGTAATAAAAATCACAATTTAACATCTGCTTTACTCAGAATATACACAAGTAGAAATGACTTAGCATAGCAAATATGTTAGCTTGATAAAAACAGCAGGTTAAAACAGTCCATCTCATTTTTTTATATTGTAATGCAAAACTCACTATCAATAAAAAAACAGAATATCAAGATAAAAAATAAGCCGGTGTTCCCAGATAAGCCCATGATGTCTGACGGCAGCGCTGTGGCCAAACTAGTCCCGCTCGTGGCCCGGTCATCCTGTCTTTACACAATACAGGTCCTTTAACGTCTTCAGTTCCTCAATCAGTGTCTTGTTTTGGTTCTCCAAAACGGCTACGCGATTTTCCAGACATTTCACGTATTCCTTTTTCTTGCGCCGGCATTCGCGTGCAGCCTCTCTGAAAAGACGAGCAAAGAAAGAATTCTAGAGTCCAGTTCAGATCGAAGTTTGAGACTGCATCAATATCCACGCTGGGATATTTATACTTGTTACATTGTTATAAATCTTTTAAAATAAGTCCCATTGCATACTTTTGGTATCCTGCATACCAGTCACTGTGCAGTCCCTGTCGTGGTCCAATGTACACCATGTTTATATAGCAGGTCGATATGCAAATACCGTCCAAAACCACAGTGCGATTTGAGCTACGGTAAATCTCTTGAGGCCATACGGCCTCATACACTCTGCCACTAACCAGTTCACTCTGCCACTAACCAGTTCACACTGGTTTAACCACTCTTGGTTTAAGGACGTCGTTGGCCATGTTGTTTTGATTAAACCTCCTTGTAGATTGGTAGGCTCAATCCATGCTTTTTAAGATGTTACTAAAGAAAAGCCCACCTGTTTTTTGCGAGCCGGATTTCCCTCTTCATGGTGGGGTCGTCGCTCTTGGTGTGGGACATGCTCACCGGGGAGCTCATCACCACCGTCTGACCCATGGAGCTCTGGGCCGGGGTGTGGATCTGGTATGTCTGCATCTCTCCTCCTGCGCCTGAGGAAGGACAGGCCGTGATTTCTCACTGCTGACGGAGACCGAGGCTCGCTTGTCTCTAAGCACGCTGACATCCAAATCAATGGAATGTTTCTCTTTAACTTCATTCATACTTGATAGTTTACTACTGCAACAAGCCAACGTGAATCTTAGGAACTACAAGCTACTTTATGACAACAATAAAATCTAATTTTTCTACATTGCACCCTAAAAGGTTATTTGGAACAAAACATGCACATGCCAAAATGATATTGGAACGCTTGGATTTCTGCTTACAATACAACATGTCTTGCACACCTTGTACGACCACCTGGTTGCTAGGCACCAGTATCTGCTGGCCATCGGAGGTCTGGGCATACTGTAGGATGGTGGTCCCCTGCTGGGCCGAGGCCGACGTGGTCATGGTGAGGGCCTGCAGGCCCTGAAGACCATCAGAGCCTGGATTTGCCAGTTGGATTGTGCCATTAGCGGCTATGGTAACTAGAACAGACAAACAGAACACAACACAATCAGAACGCTATGCTGTGGAACCCTCAGACCACCAAGCTCCTCCTTAAAATGGCCACTGCCCAATCCTATGTTAGCAACCGTAACTAGGCGCGTGAGGCCGGTCAAGCCTTCAGAACCAGGGGGGTACCAGTCGGTCCGACGCAGACCGCCTCAGAGTCCTTCGTTTTAAGGTAAGACGCACCCTAACGTTCTGGATGTTGGCTCCATCCTACAAGGTGTGATCGATATCCCAGCGTGCTTTAAACTAATGGAAAGCAGGATCATTTAGTTTCGCTAGCAATGGGCTGAAACATATTAGATAATGAGAGCTATAGTCATAACTAAAAGTCAGCTTCAAACAAATCACTATATTGAATAACCCTGCTGTGCAGGAACATTGTTGTTCCTGTATGTTTGTCCCTCATGTTGATTATCAAACCGCGGGGGGCCGCTTGCATTGGAACAGCTGATCTTTGGCTTCTGAATGTAGCTCTCCAATGCATACTGAATGCCGGGTAAACAATAGTGACATGCCGGGTGCGAAGGCTTGACAGGCGTAGCAACAGTAACCAGGGGGCGGGACTTAGCAAAGGGTGAATCGCAAGAGGTTCTTAGAAAAGTGAGGTTTTCTGTGTCTTTTAAAGAACTCATTAATAAACCTAATGTGACAGAAAAAGAGCGTCATAACGACCGTAATTAGTTGAAAAATGCCACATTACTACCCGATTCCACATATTGCGTGTTCATAGAGGTTTCCACAAAGCCAGGATCATAAAGAGCGAGCGTACTGTACTGTCCAGAGCTGGTCTGGTAGATGGGCGTGGACGGCATGCTGATCCCCGTCACCGTGGTGGTCCCCGGACTCTCCCCCTTCCCCATCTCCTCCGCCGACAGGTCGTTCAGGATCTTCCTGCAAGACAGGAGCAGCGTCTGGTCCAATACCTTCACCAACAAGGCCACTGGTTTGTTGGTCGGTTTAACGGTCACCCATCCTGTACCTGTAAGATGGCCGCCGGGCGAGGACCTCCCGGGTCCTCTGGCCTGCAGCCCCGCTGTCCGAGGAGTCCGAATCGTCAGAGTCCGAGCCCTGCACCAAACAATACAGCGTTGGAAGTGAAGCGCATGTAGAAAAGAGGTTTGAACAGAGACTTCTCCCCCCAGAAGGCAGACTAGACTGTGCTGCCCCCACTGGATTACTAGCGCCACTGCACTGTCATGCAAAAAATAAACAACCTTTTATTATTTACCCAACTGTTATTTAAAAACATATAGATCCCCAAAAGGACCCCCCTCAATTGTTACATTGTCATTATTATCATTGGAGAAATATTGTGGAAAAATACTGACAGCAAAATAGTGTTCCGCTATATAATAATAAACCATGATGAGACTGTAGGAGGCATTAGCTCATGAATGGCTTTAGGCTAAATGTAGGAAGTATAAAGAGAAATAGTAGCACAACAAGTGACTTAATAATAGCAACAGTATTATGAAACCCATGGCTACAAATCGCAGACGGAAAACTGTATTTACGCTAGCATTAAGGGCAAAGAAAGGTGTGTCTGTGTGCTCCTATGCCATTTCTTGTCATATTATACCATTGTAGGAGACCTTTCCTGTTAGAATGCACCAGAACCCTCCTGGAATCAGGGATCACACAAGGACCTCTCTGCACCGTGCACGTGCACATCAGCAGCGTGCACGTGCACATCAGCAGCGTGCACGTGCACATCAGCAGCGTGCACGTGCACATCAGCAGCGTGCACATGCACATCAGCAGCGTGCACGTGCACATCAGCAGCGTGCACGCCACACCAACATAGCAGCCCTCGCACACGCCTGAGCAGCGCCGCTGGGGAACTCATAGGGGGAACTCTGCAGCCCTGTGTGAAGATGGGTCTCACCTGTGCATTCTGGCCCTGGGGAGACTGGATGACGGAGGACTGGGCCGACTGAATCACCCCCTGAACCTGGAACTGGCCCCCAGGCAGCTGCACCACGGTCACAGGAGAATTACCCAGGTTCATCTGGAGCCAAATCAACAACATCCGTTAATGCTCTTGCTTTAAAGACCTGGTTTAAAAGGATTTTTTAAACACGTGGTGACAAACACGAAAGGGGTTAAAACTTTACCAAACGTGTTGCCATTTCACTTCTTTTTTACCCAGGACATTAAAATAACACTAATAATTTACCACCATATACAACCACCTACAAGATGTACATGTGCTCACAGTATTGTTTCTACTAAACAGGGCTTGTTTAGATCGTCAGCCCTACATTTACCAGCCAAATCCGATATCCACACATCCAGGAATATAAGTATTGGAGCATCACGTTAACAGCTCATGTGGAGCTTCAGACCCTGTGACCACAGGAGCGTCTCCAGGCGTCCCCCTGTATGAACATGTCCCGTGCTGAAGGCCTTTCTACAGGAAGGCCAAATGATCAAACGGTGCTTTGGTTTTATTTGAGGAGTGTTTGTCAAAAGCATTGTTCCCAAACGTTCAGAGACCGATCTTTAATGGCGTTTAAGCTGGATAATCACCTAGGGAACAACTTATTGATTAATAGTAAATGCATACCCGTCAATTTACAGGAATAGTTCAACTACACTTTGAGGTTATGCACGACATTACACTATGGTATAATTTACATTTTGAAACCCATCATGAACACAAGGTTTCATAATGTCAGTAGCCATGAGGTGGATTCACTGAGATAACTTTGCAGTACATCATTACTGTGTAGGATTTATTTTTTTGACCAAATAATTATTCAACAACAATAATACTGTTAAACTGATAAACATGTAAATATGCATTCAAGTAAGGCATTCATCAGAAATCACTGGCCCGCCAATTGGGACATGGTCTCTATGCAAATATAACTTATATTGTGACAATATCAAGGCTCTTGTAGTTTACCTGCTGGGCTATTTGAGAGATTTGTGAGGCTGTAAGGGTGGTGGGGACCGTCATAGTCAGCGATTCCGTCCCGTTGCTGCCCTGTTCCTCCATAGTCACTAGAGAAAGTAAAGCTGTATTAATGTATGAGCATGAATCGGGACGCAGCCATATATTCAGAGGAGCGGCTGCTGGTTAGTTGGCAACATGAGGGGTTCCCACTAAACACATATGGGTTATTACACAAAGTGGAAACAAGTCGTGATGTTTATTTTTTTCCAACACGGTTCTACCAACTATCCGCATCGCTATCTGAACAAACTTCCCAGAAGCTAAAGGCCAACATGATGATATTCAGGAACACATCCACAAACGATGCGTTCCCTGGTGGTTATCTCAGACCAAATTCAATGGAAAGCCTGAGGAAATTGTGTTCCACCAACTATTTTGCATTCCGTGTCCCTCAAGCTAATGCTGCTAGCAGCAGCGCGAAGCTAACAGGAGCTAGGCTGACGTCATGGTGTAAAATAACATTTTATTTAACTAAAGTTTTTCTTTCTGCATTCTGCTGAAGACTCCCAGGACGGACGAGCTTTTGTCTCTCGGTGAGCAAATATGTACAGTGTCACTGGCACGCAAGTGCCCGCGTCAACAGACGTCAGCGGCACTGGGAGCCATTAGAAGCTAACTACTCCTTCCTTTCGTAAAACGACGAGGCTGACGGAGACTGACGGAGCAGCGCCGCCATGAGCGTCCAGAGCCCCGCGGAACACCTCCACACCCACAGCACAAACAACCCCGATATTACCTGTCAAATGCCGACGGGACGGGTCTTGTGGACAGGCAGGATGTAAAAGCCAACAATCTGTTCATACACTTTAAATGTTTGGGTCAAAATGGTGCAGAAAGTAAGTAAAGAGCGCGCACATGGTAGTACACAGGATATTAGCTATAAAATATAGCCGAGCATTATGCTAAAGGGAAGGGGCGGGCCTTCCCAGCAAGACGCATGACGCAATGCTCCTCTCGGGGCCGGCCATTGGTGAGATCTGCAAGTCACAACACATAGTCACCCAGAAACACCAGAACGGTGCCACAATCCATACGATATTGTCACAAGGCCGCTACAGTACATTTCAATTTAAGAAATATCACTGTTGCTTGTGGTAGTAGTTATCGTTATTGGTAGTTTATAGTAATTTCCTCATAGTTGCAGCTCCGCTTTGGCGATTGGGTTATTGGACAATTCATTTGAACTGGCCTTTTCCATCATTGAATTCCTTCATTAGACGGAACCCATAAGGGAAACATTTTGTTAATTTCCATAGCATAATAAAGCTGCAATTATCCCTTAACAAAATGAAAAGTGACAAGAGCTTTTTAACCATTTTCTTTTTGTTTTATTAATATCCAAAACACCTCCCAAGCATCAAACGTTTGTCAGTAAATTGCCCGTCAATAGAGCAGACTGGACTTTAATTTATATACAGCATATCAAGGGTGCATACACAAAATATTCATAAGACAACTCATGAGATAGTATATAGTCTTTTAGACATCGTTAGTTAGCCATATAGTCATATTGTTAACCATATGATTATTACAAAATGTATAAGCATCGTGTATTTTTGACAGGTTGTGCAAGTTCTGCGACTGAACTGCACTGTAACCGATTGCATAGTGTGTAAGAAGACCCCTCATCGAGAAGACAGGAGACCCAGGGAAGCCCTTAGACTTCCCAGTGAAGCAGGCAGAGAGCAGGAGATGGACACTGGGATGTCCACCCCTTCTTTATACTCATTGGGTTTGCAACGTCAGCCATATTGGAAGTTCTTTAACAAACATCAGCAATAGTAACAGATTATATTCACAGATTGCACCAAACGACCATTCGGTCCTTCCCTGTCCTGTCAGAGTTTTAGTTCCTGAATACAACTTGTATATATATTTTTATTTTTTAAACAAAAACAATACCTCCTCCTAAGTCTCAAGCCAGTGTGCTCTGATTGGCCAGCGAGTCATGCAGACATTGCATCGTGAGCTTTGCATGTAAACTGAAAGCAGTTGAACAGGATGCATTTCATTCCCTAAATGTATCTTAAGTCACGTCAAAGCTTTTCTTTAAAGACCTTAATGGAGCCATAAAGAAGGGGTCATTAAACCATTCTCTAAGATCTCCCACGCAAACCCTAGAAGGACTTTCAACTTAAATAAGTGCAGTGTTCTTGTTAAGGGGCGATATTTCGTGGGATTGTTCAAATAAATTGCAATTCTTCCCATCAAAAAATATTCTTGTGATTTGTGAGTGAATGAAGTTGACACTTGAGTTATGATCTACTTTCTCATATTGATGTAAGGTTCAATACGTTTAAAATGAAGAAAAGAATACATCCATTTACATGTTGACAGCAGAGGTTGGACACATCAACACCTAATTCACAAGTACAAGGAAAACCAAATAGAATACAAATTAATTACATAAAACATACAAATCATTTGTATGTTGTTCCTGATGTAACAAAGCCATATGCACACATCTCTCACACACTCATACACATGCGCACACACACGCACACAGCTTTACAACATGAGTAGAATACATTAAATAACAAATAATTCCCCTATTATTTCTGCAAAAGACTACCTGTATTTGTCAGCCAAAATGTATTTCTAATTTCAGTGGCTCAGATTTTACAATTGCATATATAAAGTATCTAATTCCAGTGATTTGATACAGAAAAAAATTCTAAAACATGAGTCATTCATTGTCAAAGAAAATAAAACAGGTGAACAAGGACAAATGAGACACTGATGAACTCTAAACAAATCAAAAGTATCCTTTGTTGGAGTTTTCAAACAACCAACACAACAGAATGAGAGCTTGGAGGGTCCTAGTACCTAAGTGTGTTCTACGTCCTCAGGAGCTGGGAGAACGCCCACTTCAGCTGTACTAAAGCGCTTCACACATTTGGAAATATCTGAGAGAAAACAGTCAAGTGTTTTTCCATCCCTCTCATAAACTATAAGATCTGAATCTTAAAGTCTACAGTAGAAGACCCTGGCACTAAAGACATTGGCCCCTTGGTAAACTTTCAAGTATCCCAAACGGGTCCTCAGAGTGGTTTGTATTCCTGAACGTTGATAATAATGCCTTTTTTTCTAATAATAAAATAGATACTTCTTTTTAGAAAGTGCAATGGCATAGTTATATATTTTTATTTTGTACTAATAGTGCTTTAACATGGTCTGCTAATTGTCAGTGTAACTCATTAGATTCATATTTACAATGTTATTTCACTCCCTCGTCGCACAGCTTAGTTAGTCGTCAAGAAACCATAGTTGAGGAGGATTAATTTGGTTTTTATACATTTATACAGATAAAAAACACATTACTATACAGCGAAACACAGTTTATCTAAAATACAGGAAGGCCTTTGTGGGTTCAATTTACAAGTTGACCTCTCTCGAGTCCTTCCTCAGTACCTGCCAGAGTTTCAAAGTTAAGGGACCTGCTAATGCGTGATGGGGCAGGATATAAATCAAAATGGTGGACTGGTGGATGGATATTTGGCTATTAGAAGTGGGGACCACATACGTTTTTTTGAATGATTACAATTATAAATAGTATTTGCTAGATTGAAATGGCACATGGTCAAAAGGTGGTTCATTTCGATTAGGTGATTTTTCCTAAATTCTAAGGAAGAAATCCTGTTTTCAGCGGCTCAGGGTGAACTTTTGGAGTGCAATGATTGGCGGCCGCATAGCATTACAGGCTACAAGGTCCTTGATTCACCCCTCAACTTGACCTTCTTCAGGTAGATTGTCATTAGAAGAATGATTGACCTCCACATCACCCAATCAGAAAGGACAACCTTCCTGTTTCTGAGAGCAACTAAAAGCATCACACATATTTTCCTCCAGCAGAAACGTATCTTGTTGTGTATTGAATGGCTCTGTCCCCTTGGTGAATCCCATCTACACGGACCATCTGTACACGGACCATCTGTACACGGACCATCTGTACACGGACCATCTGTACACGGACCATCTCCCCAACTCCATCTGAGACACGCAGGTCCCACCGACAGCAGGTGTGCCGAGGGCCCAGTATGGAGTATCTCCTACCACCATGCTGTGGTTTTCTACGCTCTTAAACTGACGTTCTCCTCCTCTTCCCGAGCCAGACCCAGACCCAGACCCAGACCCAGACCCAGACCCAGACCCAGACCCCTCACATGTTGTAGGCCACGTAGATGGGGTCCAGCTGGTCTGCCAGGAACGAGTCCCGCAGGTGCATCCGTTGCTTCTCCCCCCGGGAGTTGATGGGTATGACCCCCGGGTCCACGACGACCACCACCCCCACGATGAGGTGGTGCTCCTCCAGCACCACGTTGGTGATGAGGGGCACCAGGTCCAGCGCGTCCTGCTCCGAGCCGCCCAGCTCCGCCACCACCACCAGCAGGTTGGTCCAGGTGAACACGGCACTGGGGAGGGAGGGGGCAGTCAGGACACGAGAGACCAGGTGCTACTGGCAGCCCTGAAGCGTTCAGGTAGCAAGTGTAGATTCTGCATTGTTTCACTGTTTTGATTATTTTTGGCTGGGAGTGCCATAGCGCACAAGCACAGCACCCTAACTGCTATGCTAAGCTTAGCATAGCAGCTTAACTGCTAGCATAGCAGCTTAACTGCTATGCTAAGCTTAGCCCCACAGTTCAATCAGAACATACTGACATCATGGCCAGAGTGTGACTGACTGAGCGCCATGCGGTGCTGTAGATAAGATACCAGAGGCCCCAGGGGGGAGGGTAGGGAGGACCACCCACCTCTCGGCGATGCTGCGGTGAGCCCGGGACACCGAGGTCTCCATGTCGGTGGGGTGGTACCGCAGACCCCTCAGCTCCAGGGTCTCGTCCAGGGACCCCACCACGAAGAGGGCGTCATGGCGATCTGCACAGAGAGACGGGTTAATAAGGTCCTGGTTTCACCGTGACCGCTCATCAACCACACTGAGGCAGACCAGGAAATGCCCCATGATGATGATCATCATGATAATACATACCGCTAGCTGTGTTAGGTTTTATTCCTTTTTTTATTTGTATTTTGTCCCAAAGCGACGTGCAACTGAATGCAGGTACAGGTAGGCAGAGCAGTAGGTAGGCTGGATAAGGGCTGGAGCATATAAAGGATAGGCATCTTGCCCCAGATGTTGCAGCCATCTAACCCAGAACTGGGTGGGAGTCGAACACCTGAGGCCCTACACTATGGTACCCTGTCTGTTCCAAACGCTGTTTCTAAACTCCTACTAAGCCTCCAAACAGCATCTCCCCCTACCCC
>OOFG01073847.1:0-10011 GCA_900323295.1 Molva molva
TATGCAGGCCTAATACATTAGTCTAGATTTGAACAATTATACAATAACCACATGGCTTAATCTCATCATTGTCACAACCTGCTGCTGTTTTCTATTATATTGTATTGATTTGAAACTGAACTCACCTGTGGCCTACCTGTGGGGTAAGAAGTGTGCAGGTGCATCACCCTTGTCATATAAAACAGTGTTCTACATACAAAAATAAGACATGACATGGTAGGCATACAGACAGGCCAAACACCAAAACTATATAATTGTCATTCATTAGCATTTATGATGCTCCTATTTGTAACTTTTAACATTTTATTTTGCAATTTTTTTGCACAACCGCTAATAAAGTAACTAATGAATAAATGACTACTTGTTCTGTATTCTCATAGCTAGGCTACTAGCGCTCTGTCCACTGGGTTGTTCGGTCGTGCAGCTCTTTCTATTGTATTTCTACTGTAGCTACTTCAATGTTGATTGTTCTCAGCCTTACTTCTCAGTCACTTTGGATAAAAGCATCTGCTAAATGACAATGTCATGTAATTATCTTGTAACCGAATAAATAGCTTAGAGAAAATGGCAATTTCCTTACTCATTAGAACACTTACTGGACAATTTGTTCATATATTGGAGTTAAATGTATTGTCTACATTAACGAAGGAGTCCCAAGAGACTGGGAATCGAGGCAATGTCTGCATTAACTCTAGAAGATTTTGAAACGCTGCATGTGTAATTGCCTGAGTGTTGTGTCCAGTCTGTAGCCTCCAATGGAATATGAACCATTTACTCTGTACAAACAAGCCTTAAGCCTAAACTCTGTGTCTGTATTCATATTTGACTTATTGTTGGCTCTTTACTATGTTTCACTTATTCGGGTGATTTGACAGTATGTTTCCAGTAGATGGCAGTAGTCACCCAGGATCTATTGTTGCGGCCTTCTGCACAACGTCACCTCACGTAAATAACAGCATACGGAGCTCACGATAACGTGACCTAGCTAATGGATTACTTTCCTGTATTGCTCCAGGGAGACCCGAGGGATCGAACATATATAGTTACATATACACAAATTGAGTATATGCATCCTTCTAGGTTGTGGAGTCAGTAGGCTACCATGGGGTACAATATGCTACTGGGTCAATACACCCTGGCTGTCTCTCTCTCCCTCTCTCTTTTTCCCTCCTTGCTCTGATACTATAGTAAGGACCTATTGAGAACTAGCTGTTTGTGTTATATAGTGGTCTGGGTGTAGAGGGTGGTGGTGGAGGTTGGGTGGAGAGGTGGTGGTCGGGTGGAGGTTGGAGTGGAGTGTTGGTGGTCTGAGTGGAGAGAGTGGTCATCTGGGGGAGGTCTGGAATGTCTGTTGAGCCTTTAGAAATGGTTGATTGGTCGTAGAGGGAGTATATAATGCTCAGTAGGCTTCGAGGAAGCAGTGCTATAGGTCCAATGCCATTAGTATTTAGCCTCGGAAACTCAGACTTGGTGGTTTCTTACAGGAAATACTAAGAGAAGGTCAAGTCCAGGCTCATACTGATGCTGTCCTCCAGATCACGTCTTATAGAACATCCAATCATCTGTTCTCATTAACAATCACATCTTTCAACGTAAACCACTGGAATAGGTGCTGTAGCCTACTACATTAAACTCATAATAAATATACAGACGGTTGTTCTGTGTCGTTTTAGCTTGAACGATTTGAGCAGAAATAATGAGATTACTTGTTGTGAATATCCATGCGTGTGTCCATAGACCCAGAAGTATCCTGTAAGCTTTCACAAACAAGGAATTTGCTGAGGTATATTGGTGCATTAATAATGATGTATCTGTCTCTGTCTGTCTCTGTCTCTCTGTCTCTCTCTCTCTCTCTCTAACCCCATGTCTGTCTGGACTGGAGCAGCGAGGACGTGTTATGTGTGTTATATGTGTGTGTGTGTGTGTGTGTGATTGTCTCTTGACACGGCATTGTGTGTGTGTGTGTCTCTCTGTCTTGACACTGCTCTGTGTCTTGATTTATTGCTGTGTGTTTCTGTGGGTCTCTATCTCTGTGCTGTGGTGCAGTGGGGTATGTTTGTGTGTTGGTCGTTTGTGTGTTGGTGCTGTTTTATTGTGTCCTAAACCTTGCCTGTCTGGGTTTGTTTGTGTGTTGGCTGTGTGTTGTTGTGTCCTAAACCCTGGCGGTTGGGCTGGTTTTGTGTGTTTGTGTTGTTGTGTCATAACCCCTGCTTGTCAAGGTGTGTTGGCTGTCTCGTCCACTCCCCAGCAGATCGGGAGCAGAGCCGTCTACACCCTTCCCTAGCCCGGGCCTGACACCTTCCCGTCCCTCCCTGCAGCTGTGATCTATTAGAGAACAGGTCCTTGGCCCGCCCAGTCCCAGACACGCCATTCATCTGCCGCGCACGCTCACACGCACGCTAACGCAAAGGGCTAATATGAAGAGCTGTAGGGCCGACCATGCGGAAACATACCCAGCGGTGTTTTTACTTTGCTGCACATTGATCTACCAGAGCCGGGTTAAGAGTGTGTTTTTCTCAATCCCTGAAAAAAGTTTCAGTCCGACTCTCGAGACAAGCAGTGATGTTGCATAAGAGCTTGATCATGGGAACAGTTACAATACACATACGAGATACAGCCTTCAAAGTACATCCAGGGAATACATAGGTTTTCTAGAGAAATAATGTGTGGAGGAGCGCATAGCCAGTCTGTCCATTTAAGGTCCTAACAACCACCGGGGCAGAGAGCAAGGTGTGCCCATCAAGGGTCAAACTAGAGGAGGAGCGATCAATGCACTGTCTCTATAGAGACATGTTTGTAAGTAAAGCTGGGCGGAGAGGATAAACAACTTGTATACAAATCAGAGCAGTTTCACTGCAAACGATAAGACCAATATCATTTCTACCACATTTATTAACGTCCATCCACTCCTTGCTCCTTCAAGGTCTGTTTATGATGCATACAATTCCTCTGATGTTGATCATATAAAATGTTGTTGCTTTATTTACCATCTGATATCTCCTACTTATTGAGGATTTAAGAGCACCTTGAGAGGTTTTTACCTAACGGCCACCTGCGCACACACACGCACACACACACACGGACGCACACACACACACACACCCCTTGTCCACGCTGTGCAAACTGCTTTGCTTTGATCACTTTGCCTGTCGGATCTCCTCTGTTGCTCATAAGATATACATTGAACACTTGAATGCGTTGATCCCGGTCTTAGTGGAGGTCATCTGGGGGAGAAACCCGGCAGTGTGTCATTAATTACGGGCTGCACCTTTGGAATAAAGTCATTTAGCTGAGATGGATCTATCTGCTACTTCCCACAGACGTGACCCCAATAGAAGAGAAGGAGGATGGAAACTTCTGAAGTAGCTTTGTGCTAATCAGAGGGTCGTTGGGTTGAATACCTGGACACGGGCCTCAAGCAAGACCTTGATCTGACGTGTGTGTGTGTGTGTGTGTTTCCCTAGCAATAGTTGCATGATAGTCTTGCCTTGGATCTTCGGCTTCCGGCTGAAAGGTTCTTGGTTTGATCCCCAATTTTTCCACACAACTACCAATGAGCGGCCATGAGCTAATCGCCTAACCCCCACTCTGTCAGTAATGAAACAAAACCAACGACTCATCTCCCAAACGACCAAACAGACAAAGACACATTTCAAATGGCCTCAGGTATAAACTGACTCAGCAACACGACACTTTTCTCCAGAAACTTTCTTCAGGGTGCAAAGTCAGTGTGTCTGTTCAGAGAGGGGGAGGGAGGGAGATAAAGAGCAGTTACCCCCGTGTCTCCATAGAGTCACATGTCGTCGTACCAGGAACCAAACAGCCGGCAGGTGAACTCTGATTCCCGGTGCCATATGTCCACCTGGAGGGGGGGCGCTGATAAGTCTGTGTGTCTGGGGAGCCGTAGCAGAGGATCAGGTGACGATGTGCAGGTGATTCACCGTAAGTTCACCTCATTAAATGCCCAGCTGGGGGGGACAGCAGGTCCTCACCCCTCTCTCTCTCTCTCTCTCTCTCTCTCAACAGACACCCTGACTTCCCTCCCTGAAGACAGTTTTCAGGGGAGACGAGTCAGTTTACACCTAAGCTATTTGAAATGCGTCTTGCTGTGATCTCTTTATATACCGCTTGTCTGTTCGGTCGTTTGGGAGATGACTGTTTTGTTTTGTTTTGTTTTGTTACTGAGCGAGTAGGGGGGAGGTGTTTAGCCCAAGGATGCCTATAGGTAGTTCTGTGGAAGACTTGGGGGATCAAACCCAGAACCTTTTCAGCTGGAAGCTGAATATCTCTCTCCCTCTCCCTCTCCCTCTCCCCATCTCCCTCTCTCTCTCTGCTCCCTGGCGTTTCCATCTCAGGAGGGAGAATGCTGGAGGGAGATCTGTTTGCTTTGTCAAATTCTTCATCAAAGCACCATGTGTGTGACTGTTTTATAGGTTAACTGGGGACTCTTAACTCATGTACACAGGTAGAGATTGTACATTTGTGTGTTTTTAAACCGGATCCCACCAGACGCATCCGCCCCTGGAATTGGTCCTGGCTGGTCCTCATGTCACTAGTAGATCAATGCATGGCTGCTAATGCTTTCAGGAGAAGAGAGTGATTGGTTTTCTTTAATCTCTGAATGACAAAAGGAGATTCTGGTTGGTTTGTTTGGAAATGCTTTCAAAAGCTTCATTGATTTGTAAATGTATTAGTCATTGTTTCGCAAATGTGATTAAAAAAATATATTTTACAATAGTGTTCTGCCCAATGAAGATGATCGTTGAAAGACTAATTTAATAGTAGAAGCAGTTGTAGTAGTAGTAGTAGTAGTTGGTATTACTGGGTAGAAGTGCTGGAGTAGTACTTAGTGTGTTAAACCAAAGATAGTGTTTTTATAGTGCCAAACACTGTATAGTGTTCTGAACCAAAAATAGTGTATTTATAGTGTTCTGAACCAAACATAGTCTATTTATAGTGTTAGGAACTAAATGGCGCCTATTTATAGCGTTAAGAACCAAACATGGAGTCTATTTATAGTGTCAAGAACCAAACATGGAGTGTGTTTATAGTGTTAAAAACCAACATCGAGTCTATTTAACAACCAAACATATTGTGTTTATAGTGTTAAGAACCAAACATTGATTGTCCCTGGGGGTCAAGGTTGCCAGCTTGTCGTGCCCAGCCATTCTAAGCCACTTGTGTACAGGAAGTACTTGTTTGTCATCGCTTGCCTCACTCAGATTCCCTCAAGATATGGACTGAACAAATGTTTGCAAACAGTGGTGGTGTGTGTTTGGGCGGGCACCCTTGCGCGGGGAACTAGCCCCTCTGAAACGCTCGCTTGTACGAGGTAACCACTCTAAGTTGCAGAAATTATACCAACAACCCTGAGGAGATCCTTCCAAAAGGTTAAGTTTTTATAAAAAATCCTACCTTTGTTCTCCCTCACCTTTTTGGTTTGATGTTCCCTAACTGTTTCTATTGCAGCCGTAGTAGAGCAGAAGGGATCCCTTATCTTATAACACAAATACAGTATTATCCATCAACTGTATTGTGGAGTTACGTTCACTTTTTCACTGTTTTGACACAATAATGGCTTATATTACTGCACAAATGTCATGAACGTACTTCCAGAGGAGGGTAAAGTCAACTTTATTTGTATAGCCACTTTATTTGTAATTTTATTTGTATAGCCATTAATCACAGTTCCAGTCTCAAAGGGCTTCAGCGGCCACATTATACAACGCCCTTTAACCCCAAGTCCTCTAACAAACTTAAAGGAGAATGAAGAAGTTAGGGTAGTGTAGTTCTCTTCTTAACTCCTGGCTAGCTCGCCAAATGAAGAAGTAATGTTCAAATCGAAGATTCCAGGTTCAACTCATGGCTTGCTCACCAAATGAAGAAGTAATAGATTATGGAGTACTCTTTTTAACTACTGGCTAGCTCACCAATTTAAGAAGTAAAGATCTGATGTGGTCCTCTTCTTCACTCCTGGCTTGCTCGCCAAATGAAGAAGTAAAGATCTGATGTGGTCCTCTTCTTCACTCCTGGCTTGCTCGCCAAATGAAGAAGTAAAGATCTGATGTGGTCCTCTTCTTCACTCCTGGCTTGCTCGCCAAATGAAGAAGTAAAGATCTGATGTGGTCCTCTTCTTCACTCCTGGCTTGCTCGCCAAATGAAGAAGTAAAGATCTGATGTGGTCCTCTTCTTCACTCCTGGCTTGCTTGCCAAATGAAGAAGTATGATCAAATCAAGGTGCAGTTTCCAGTCCGTTGTTCCAAATAGACCACGTTCACTCCTTTATTCGTGGGCTCATGCAGGATACCCAAAACAACCACCACAGTCCTTCCGTGATTACTTAAATTCTCCCCTTCTGCGTGTTAATCCTGCGTGCTCTCCCATTATTGTTCCCTTTACTTTATCACAAAACACAGTATATCAAAACACATGACAAGGGCGGGGCTATCAGTCACCTCCAATCATTACCTGTTAACATTCAAAAGGTCTAACCCACTGATTCCTATTGGGTAACCTTTAACCCAATCACAAACCGCCTACACCCTCTCTAGGCTGAAGATTTGGCGGGGTGTGATACCTGGGCAAGATGGGCCCCGGACCTGTTGGTCTGTGGGACAAAGGAAGACATTTGGGGTTGGAGACAGAAGTCTGGCAGGGAGGAGGATGAGAACAGGATGAAAGTGAATACACATACATTTTTCGATCAACGTGAAACATATTACCTGTCTGGCGATTAATACAATCCTCAACAAGAACCCCAATCCCAAAGGGAAGAACCTCCTGGCACAGAGGAGGGAACTCAGAAGAGGGATCCCTTCTTCCAGGGATGGTTAGGAGGGAAATGGGTGCCACGGTCAAAGTCACGGCATGAACAGGTTTGGTAACCCTTGAACTATCGGATGATAAAGGAAAACCTGATATGAATCAGAAAGCAGTGATAGATAGTCTGACACAACAATGCCTTGCTTGAGGGAATGCAGGAAAGTGATAATTGGGTATTCTGGTGGGCGCGCGGGACGGATGTTGCTGGCGGGGAGATTAGTTTGGACTCTGGGGCGAGGGTGTATCGTATTACCGGGGTCTTCCGTCGGTCGCTGCGTACCGCGAGGACGTACGTCGCCATGACAACAAACTGATAGATTTTCCCGCTCCCCGTGACCCTCAGGAAACGATCCCCTCCTCTTCTTCTTCTCCTCTTCAATTATTCTCCTCCCCCCTGCTTTTGTGTCTCGACGCACAGGCGAAGGACTGCCGCCGGTATGCTGGTATAATTATTTTCCTCCTGAGGGCTGTTTTGGCAGCGGTAACCATGGTTACGTGACATTGGCACAAAGAATGCCGTCCGTTGGTGTTCTTCACAAGCATCCTCCACCGATCCGCCTCTCTTGGCGTGTAATTAGCATGTGATGCGTGTTTCATGTGTCACGAAAGGCTTGCTAGCTTCTCGTGAGTATGGGTTGGCGGCGATCGTTTGCGTGTTTTTTGTGTGTTTTTTGCGTGTTTTTTGCGTGTTTTTTGCGTGTCTGAGTTCCTCCGCCTCCGATCACAACGGGAGGCAGACGAGAAGATGGCTCAGTCTTATCCTAGGCATGGAAATCATTAGAGGAGGATCCTTATTCTTTGTGGAAAAGCTCCAAAGTGCTTCCCTGGTTCTTTGGCAACCTTGGCTGCTGTCCATGGTCCTGTAATCGATAATAAACGGAGTGGAACTATTACCCAGAACATTTTGGCTGGGAGTTGAACCCCCTGACCACTACACTATCCCACCCTGTTTGTCCACCATCAACTATCATACATATCATATCATTAATAATCATACCAATAGGACTACAATACATAGTACTATTCTATAAAGAATAGGTTGAGTACCTATAAGGTACCTATATATACATTCACACAATGTAAATATTATTACTAATTATTACAATAATTAGTACCCTTCAAACCTGAAGTCATGATTGTTTAATCTGCCGTTATACGTTACTAACATTATACATTCTTTGATGAATCACAGAGCATGTGTTTAAATAACCCTTAAATTACTAAGCAGGATATCTAAATGTCTTCTAAGCCATGAAGCAAATTCATTTTCATCCCCTTGCCAAGAAAGAAATCTAAAAATCCATGCAATCCTGAAACACCTTGTCCATGCTGCGATGACTCAGCGGCTAATCTGTAGCGCCTAATTAGTGCAGGATGCTAATGGCATGAGCTAGCGTTGGATGCTAATACTAACAAACAGGCCAAACGGCTCCCAGGAGAGATTCTGTCTAAAAGCTTATCTGTTGTCAGGAGGCCAGAGAGGACGGGCAGGGAGCCACTGGGTCCTAGTGCCATCAGATTCAAGGAGAACACAATTAATTAAATCAATCAAACTTTATTGACACACTTTTTGTTCAAAGAAATGGCAATTCAAAGTGCTAAACAAGGGTAACGACGCAACAAGAACCCAAAATGGGTTTAAAATCACATATACGTTTTGTGAATTACAAAATGAAGATTAGACATTGGTTGCTTAGAAGAAAGCTTCCAAAAACATGACTCCGAAAAACATACAGATGCTTTTATTTTAGAAATGTTGGGTACAGAAGTGTTTTGTATCCATTCCTGTTATTGTTGGACCATGGGACAGGCCGTACCACAGCTAGTCCTATCCCACCGTTGAACACCTGGTCAGGAGTAAAACAGACTAGACTGTCCCCCCCCCCACACACACAGCTTCGAGTCAAGGCTCGTCTTGGAAGGATGGAGGTCAAGAGTTCACCATCTGCTTCCTGTCTGAAGGCAGGCAAATGTCCCATCGTATTATAGTCTACTCAGCCAGACGCCTCCTCTCTCTTTAAAGTGGTTCAGCAAGAAGGAGGTTGGCATTAAAGTGGGCTAGGATAGTCGAGCAGCTGTAGAGTGAAAGGTTCTAGGTTCAAACCCCAATGAACGACCAGTAGGCATCCTAGAGTAAGATGCCCCATAACCCCTATCTGCTCCTTAATGACATGTATCTGAAGTCTATGTGAGGCGCTCTGGATAAAAGCATCCGCTGGTGTAGTGTCTGACATGACCAAATAGTAAATTAATTTTGCTTTGAGGTTAGTTACTTCCACAATAAGCTATGGACTGTCGTCTAGTTGTCATATTTTGCGGTGAATATGATTTTCTGGCTGATTACGTAACAGAATAGGATTTATAATGTGCCTTTGTGTCTCTTAAATGACAACATGATAGCTACATTGGGTGCAAATCCGGTTTTCAAATCCCTTCTCTTCCCCGTTTGTCTCTAATATGTGTCTGATTTCTCCTTGCATCTGTCCCTGAGTAGTACATATTTAAAGAGCTACTAAACAAACAGATGGTGTTAGAAATTACAATTTCCGAAGGACTCGACTTTCAGTCTTGGCTGGTACCAGAATATTGTAGAATAAACTGTGAAAGGCCAAGCGTAGAGGAATTTGCTTATGGTTATGGAAAACAAGGAACCAAACTAAACCAGCGCACAACACATTCATCATGATTCTGCTTGAACATCTTAACGAGAGAGAGAGAGAGAGAGAGAGAGAGAGAGAGAGAGAAAATCATGCGTGTTCTGGGTCAGACGTGTTCTGGGTCAGAGTAAATATTAGATATTGGAGAATTGGGAAGTGTGTAGTGCAAAAGTAGAACCTCCTGTTCATATGCTGCTGTTTACAACCCATCCCCCCAACCCCCTTAGTTTATAGATGGCCTGAGTTGTTGGTGTGAAACATAACAGCATCTCCTCCATGTCCTTCATGCTAACACAGCAGCACTTTATAGGACAACACATGCATCCAGTAGTGACTCCATATCCTCTAATGAACGCTCGGTAGCAAATCAGTCAGCCACGGTGTCATGAATGCATTATGTTGCGATCTCACATGTAGTGATGTCACAATGATGTGATGTCACAATGTAATGATGTCTTAATGTTGACAAATGTAAATTGAACATTTTACTCATTTTACTCCATCAGCGTATTGTATTATATTGTACATGTAT
>OOFG01073848.1:0-11401 GCA_900323295.1 Molva molva
CCAGGGAACATGAAACAGCCCAACTAGGGATTGACAGAAATTCATCTGCATGTAATTTCAATTGTTTTTAAATAAATCAGCAAACTTATTTGCCATCGTTATTCCTCACCATCTGTAGTCCTCAGCGTTGAGCAGGAAGTAGGTGCACACGATGGTGACACAGACCGTGACGATGCAGAGAATCACCAGCACCAGCATCATGAAGCCATAGACATAGTAGATCTTGTAGGCCCAAAAAGATGTGAAGATAAAATACCTAGAGAAAAAATTAAGGAGGCGATCAGAGGAATAAGGGAGATTTCATTACACACAGACAAACAGACACACACACTCGTCTGCTACACAGAGCACACATACAAAGCTTACATTTCAATGAAAATGGAGCCGAAGGGCAGGATTCCTCCAAGGCAGACAATGACAGCTGGCTCCATGAACCTAGGAGATTACAATATAATTAAATCACACAATTTGACTCTAATGCAACGAGAAAATTAATAAAAATCTCTCACGAGAGTACTTCAAGATCATTTTAGATACAGATACTATTTGTATATGCATGTCTAACATTCAACCAAAGATTAATACAGCCCAAAGAATCATCTACCATTTCTCCTCAACCAGTGCCAGCCAAAGTTCAGCTATAAAGGCCTGTTCAAAGTATAATACTTTTGTTGTTTTAATGTTTATCCTTTCTTATATTGTACTGTGATAGCCGATACCATCAAAATATTTTTTTTACTTGAAACCTGTTCATAAACCCGGTTTGACATATTACAGTGTTACAAGGAATTACAAGGAATGCAGGCTTGCCATGCAAAACTGGTATGGACACGCCTCACTCCATAATAATTCCTTCTATAGCCATAAAATGCACTGCATACCACATACAGGCCGGATGCACTCCCACACAAACACAAATAACTAACTCTGACACGCCTCCCTGAAGGTTGGAGGTGGAAAGATGCTAATTCACAAGACTACGTTCCAGCCTCACTTACCATTTCTTCTCAGGGATCGGTCGCGGCACAGCGTTAACTCGGCAGGGGAAGTTAGGCTGGCCAGACAGATTCCTCCCCAAAATGGTGCCCACGAGGTTTAGCGGCAAAATGACGAAGAAGCAGATGCAACAGACGGCAACCTACAAAGAGATGAACAAACAAGACATGTTACATTCACCTTCCATACGTAGTTCTGCCTCAGGTGTTCGTTCCTAGAGTGATGTCGGTGCCAGGTTTTTAAATCACAGAACGGAACTCACCATGGTGCCGAAGGGGATGGCTCTGGATGCATGGTAGTACATGGCGATGAAATTGATGAAGAAGGCAGTGCCACAGACCATCGCTGGGATCAGGAAAGCCCCGATAAACATCTGCTTAATCCATCTCCTGCCTGAGTTACCAGGAATCAATAGCAACCATTTGATATAAGGCACACACTAAGCACAAAATGGCCTAATTCATTTGGTAGAGAATGAATGACATGGTGAAACCAGGAAGTAGTAGAAGTAGGGAGAAGAGATCGGGAAGTAGAGAGAAGGGTTGGGAACTACCTCCTTGTTTTGCATACAGACTTCCCCCAAAGTAGCCATTGACAGGAGATGTTGCAGCATACACGAAAATGGCTGTGCTCAGCATAGATCCTCTCCTGCAGAGAAACAGGACATGAGCATAGGTCTGCATCCAAGCCCACATCACCTCCTGTTGTAGTCACTGTGCAACTTGTAAGCGGTTCACAACTGCTTACAAGCGGTTCACATTGGCCAACCAATGTATAATAAAATTGAAGATAAAAATCAGTGTCAGATATTATAGAAAGGTGGCTTAACTTTCTGCTTTTGAACAACTGTTTTATATATCCAAACTCCAAAACAGCCCTTAAAACGTCTCAGAATAGGTGACTCGAGAATACCAAACTTCATGGCAAACAGACCAACACTATGCATTCCTGAGCCTCCTAGCCCTCCATGCACTCACTCTGTGTACAGGTCCTCGATCATGGCGACGATGATGACGATGAAGGACACGGAGAAGATCTGGCAGCCGGAGCCAATGAGGGAGGAGAAGAGCATGGGGTGGCTGGAGGGACGGAACACGTCTCCGTGGACCTGCTTCCAGCCGTACTCGTCGCCCAGGTCGCGGTCCTGAAACCATGCAGAGCGGAGCACAACATTAAGAGACAGCACTTCCCAAACGTCTTCTCTGATGGGGGACAGGGTGAAGGTGCCCGTTTACAAGTGGTTGACTACTACTACACATGAACCAAACTAGAAACTACGGCATGATTCCATTTGCAACAAGGACAACACACTGAAACCCTTTCAAGAGCTCATGAGTTTCCATGGTAAAGCATGGATTGTTAATTTGTAATGCTTCACTGTCGTCCGTCACTCGTGGAGAAGAAAGACTCCAGACAGTACGAGCGTTAAGCCCCATGCTTTGCAAGTGGCACGTGTGCTTGTGGGAGTGTCTCACATTTTCTCTCTATCTTCCCAAGCCACACCCCTCATTGGACGGCCTGACCTCCAATCCAGCTCGGCTACGTTATAAAACTCCACATCCCAGGAAGTCTCTCCCTCTCTGGACTTTGTTTGCATAAGCTACGTGTTGAAGGCTGCATCTAATGTGATTTTAGCCGTGTGATACCTGCTCTTCGTGTTGTCCTCCCAGGGAAGGGGGCTACGTAAGCTTGGGGTACCATTTGCACTGCCCAAACACGTAGATAACCCTCGTCTAGAAACACTAGGTAAGCGGTGGATGCCACCCATGTAGGTTTTGGAATACTGTTGCTAGCTAGTCTAGTCAGGGTTGTTACTTTTTTCGAGAAGCCAAGCTCTTCAGTAGTAGTTTTGTTTTGCCAAGTGGCTTTCCTTTAGCTCCCCCATCGGCCCCCTTACCCTTCCCTTTGTGTTTCCAACTACATTATTAATAAAAACATTAGGGAAGGGAATTCACTTTTATGATACTGCCCTGGAATCAAACTTTAACACAACACATACAGATCAATGACCATCTGCAACAGATGAAATACTAAAACATAAAGTAGTCCCCTATTATAATGTAGCAATTTCTGTAAGCTCCTTTGAGTGCCTTGATTTAATCTGGAAATATTAAACCAAAGCATTTTGTGTTTTTTGGGGTTGGAATTGACAAATAACTGCATTAAAAATATGAATTAAAAGCGCAGACTGACAAGTATGTTTACCATGTCATCCATTTCCTCTTCTTTGCTGTATCTGGCGTAATCCTTCCTCAGCGTTCTCATCAGAATCATGGACACCAAGCCCACCAAGAAGATGACCATCATGAAGGAGTTGAAGATGGAGAACCAGTGAATCTAAAAGCAGAGACAGGCACAATCTTAAAGGAAACCCTCTCAAACTCCATTCACTAAATCGTATCACCAGAACTGCTGTGCTGAGATGCAAAATTGGAAAAACATTTTCGTTATTGCTTGAAACTACTAAAACCATAGTTACTTCCTAAATTAAATAAATGTTTGCCATTTCCAAGTCTCTTAGCCGGCAATAAGTGATCAAAAACACTTTTCACACTAGATTCAGCTTAAGTAGTGCATGACATTAAATTAGAAAGTGCTGGGTGAAGAGTTCAGTTGGATAGCAAGAACAGTAATTGGGGGAAAAACAAATGATATTCTTACAGACAAACCTAACCGACTACTGTCGGAATTTTTTAAGAAAGAATAAAAATGTACTAGAATAGGAGCATATTTGAAAGAAATGGCCACTAGTGTAACAATAACAAAAAAACACTTACTCTGTGCTGAAAGAAGGAAGGATCAAGGTACTTATCGAACCTGTCTTCAAACTTAACGTCTGACTTCTTCCACTTGACCTGCGATGGGTTACAACAATCAATAATTGTTTCAGATTCAATTAACCAGAAGCTAGGAATTTATCTATTTCATACCATAACAAAACCTATGGTGGCATATCATTGCGAAAAAAATCGGGAGCAAAAATGACTGCGCATTGCGCACTTTTACTGCACTCACGGGCGGCATTTCTCTGCTCGCGAGAGCAATAATGATGCCCCTGTGCGCACAACTGCTGTCTATGCTCTTGTGCTCGCAGAGTGTTTTCTTGCTCACTCTGATATTTATTCTGCTCGCGCGGTTGGTTTTCCTTTTGGAACTTAATGGGCAGAGCCAGCCATGGCCATTGTATCCCTAAATTGATTTGTTACATGTTGCCGTACATGTCAAAGCACCTCTTGAAATGCTTGGAAGATTTCTTAGGGAGTATGTAGAATATCAACAGACCAGGAAATATAAACATTAAAAACACTGATCAGGAAAGAGCAATTTGCCAGAATTTAAATAGTTTGCATCATATTAAAGGAAACTACACGAATTGTAAGAATTGCAACGCTGTAGTTGATGTAACGTAGTTATTACCGTAATGATAAGACAGTGATCGTCTAATGAAATATCAAAATAATTGGTGCCGTCACTGTATATTTATCTATCTTTAACAGTAAAAACTAAACAGAAAAGTTTCCACAGCTATTTCTTGTGAATCAGAAAAGACAAGTCGTCTCCGCACTGTTCTGCACATGGGCAAAGTCATTTTTTACTTGGTGGCGATTTATAGGTGGCGATTTTGCCACCTATAAAACCCATCATAAAAACGATATTGTATATGGTTTATCATTTTCATTCCCAAAGGAAGGAATAGTATTCAGTACTCACAGAATAGGACATAGCGATTCTCGTGTTTGGCACAAGCTTGACTTTGCCTTCACTTGTCAAGTTCACGTCAACAATCCGGTTACCATTAAAGCCGATCTCCAACTTCTTGTATGTCCACAGGTAATGGTCCTCTCCATTTTCATCGGCCTCACCAACAATACCTGATCAACGAGACACAGATCATCCTTTTAAAATGCCAGAGGTAATGGTAATTGGTTGCAAGCAATACCATTTCTGTTTGGTAGGCGTCACATTATGTGAATCTGTGGAATGGTCATGGAATCTAAGAAATATGATATTAATACACCTTCAAGCCAATGTGCATTAGACATTGCAGAAAGGAAAATGTATTGAACAAGTCTACTTCCTAAATTATTATCAGCACTTTTGTGGAATTAAAGCCAACATAAAAATAAAGAAACCGGATACAGGGTTGAAGTCCATATTATGTTATTCTGAATAAACAGATTAACGTTGTGTTTGACGTATGCAGAGTTTAAATAAGAGCCCTTGCCCCACCCTTTGTTCAAATTATGATCAGGTAATAGTTGTTTGGGTTACTCTAGGAGTGGCTGAAAAGAAAGGTATCACAAGCCATATGAACTTTTAACTGTCAAAGCTCATTATGTTACTAATATACAGCGCTCAACACAATTCTTATTAAAAATGTAACTGAAAAGTGAACGTTTATCTCAAGAATTGACACTGCAATAATTAGCCAGCTTTGACTCTTATTTCACCTTACAGGAATCTACTCCAGCAAAGAGCCAATTGGCCAGATATACAATGAATGATAACTGGTTCTGCCTCAAGAATCAGGATAAACAAGTGTTCTAGGAGCAAGCCAGAAGAAAATGAAGGCAGCGAGCGATAGAGAGGCATGCATGTGTTAAACAGAAACACGTTTTCTGCTTCTAGTCAAACAAGTATGTACACATGAAAACTAATTGATAATACATACATGCATCATCATTTAGTGCATGCATGCATTACTTTCTAATAATTCACAGATGCAGGCATACAAAAACAGAAACCCTGTTAATAATCCTTCCAAGCTACAATAAAAACTAATAATAAACAACTAATACTGTTTGAGCAATTAGTATTACTTACCCCAGATGGGAAGGTCATCAATGTACATCTGGTACCAGTAGTGATTGTTTATAGCATAAACAAAGGCATCCCTTTTGGCTTTGTCCAGCTCAATGTCACAGTATGAGGTTTGCATGACTTCATCTACAAATACATGAGAGCACCAAATCAGCATTGAGATCATTCAAATTCAGAACCGTGGCCACAGTTGTAACAGTTAAATACCTTTGAACTTTATGTCTAGGCCGCTGAATTCCAGCTCCACTCCCTGCAAAGCCTCTCCAAGAGTCTCGTGGTAATGACTGATAGTCTTCTTGGTGCCCACACAGAAGGGCAAGGAGAAATACTTGTATGTCTCTTGTCGGTTATGGTAAGGCCCCACTGTATTCATCCATAACACCACCTCCTCCTTGTCTATGTACTGTAGAAAGAAATGGCATTTGATCACTTTGCTGTTGGTTATGACTGAATAACCAAATAATAAGTTTAACCAATAATTCATTTTCTATTAAAATGGAGATATGCCAAGTGTGAAACAATTCAACATCAGTTTAGGCAGGGATGTAGTGCAACTTGGGAGATCTGGTTAACTATTGGAGAGACAGCTGAGAACGTGGCTAACAACCGTTGCGTTGTGTATTTCAATTTATATTTAATTGGTAGGTTGAGCAAAGAAATAATAGACGTCGTAGATTTGTCTAAATCATTCACTACACAACGGAGTTCAGGCAACAATAAAATGCATAAAATAAAAATAGCCATACTAATCGACATCTCAGAGTACCACATAAGGAATGAGATTGATGTGACATGAAGCCAGCTTCGCCATAAGCATCATCTGCAGAAAGCAATTCACTTATGTCAAACCGTGGAAGACCAGACTTTGTTCTTCACAATTAAGACAGAATCACCAGGAAAAGGCCCTGAACCGGCTTGAGAACAGGAAACACCGAGTTCGTTCACACATGCACCACACATAGGATACCAGTGCCATTAGAAACGCGACCACATAATTAACCCTATTTAAATTTCTGTAACTTAAATGCAGTTTATCTGCAAAACTGGGCTCGGATATGCATCTTCCTCCGTTGCTGAAGTCATAAGAACTGAGTGAGGGTCGCTAGCTGGCTAGTGTTAGCTAGCTAGCACTAGCAAGCATAAAGATGTCCGCTAAGTAGCAATGAAATGTTAACGTGAGCATTAAACAGTCAGAATGCAGACTACCAGAACCCCAGGCTGCCACAAGAGTTGTTAAGTTGTCACCAGTTTAACATCATTATTGTTGATTGTCCATCGCTATCCAGGCTAATGTTAGCGTGTCTCACACTAAGCAGACACGTCCATTATTTTCAATACAAGCAGGGCTCCTCTTTCCCTTCGGCCTCAGAGACGTCTTACCGTATGCTCGTGTTCATCTGCCTCCACAGATAATAGTGAACACTCTATTGCGAAAAGCACAGCTACTGCAATCTTCCACCTGGAAGACCCCATTATTTTCGGCAAAAGTATAGCGAAAAGACAGGGATGTTAGCTTTGCACGGCTATCCCACCTTCTTCCTGGTTGTATGACAGAAGCGATTTTTTAAGGGACGCTCTCGTACGCATATGGCGTAAAGGAACGCGCATTCATCGCACAGGCGTATGATTGACTCAAGTACGTCACGTGGAGTCGTCCCTCCACTCACATTCAGCAGCGTTGGCTGCAGCGATGATTAACAAAACCGTTTCCACATCGTCCGCAACCTTCAGCCACGTCATCCGACTGCCGACAGTGGAGCTGCGCCTTCACCTTTGACAGGGGAGAATTAATCAGATATGATCCTCATAAAGTAGAACTGTGCTTCCAAAAGTACATAGAGTTAAATTACATTAAAAGAAGAACCTTGAAGTCCAACATTTGTGTTGCGCAGTGGTGGACATCCGTGTTTTAGTTGTAGACTGAATGTGTATGTTGATCTTGATTTACGCAAATAGTCAATACTGATCGAATAATAATCACTGATAATATATATATAGCCAGTTATTTGCAGTGAGCATATACTTTTACCAATCACATTATGAGTTGCTTATAAATGTTTTGAGGACATTCAAGTCCAAATTTCTTTCTAAAAAAGTTAACAATGGATTTTATTTATTTATTGTTAATTTTAGAACGCTACACGCAAATATTGAAACGATATCATATAGGCCTATTGTTTTCAAAGTCTATCAGATAAATCTATCTGAATCGTAGAATAAGGTACACAAGTGCTTTAGTCTCCTGTGTAGAATGAGGTAAACACGCGCTATAGCCCCTAGTAGGCTAATGGGAGCAAGGATTTAGCCATTTTCTTAATAATATTTTTTCTTTTTATGTTTGGGGGGGGGGATTTGTAGCCATTATGACGGTAAAACATTTCAAAATGTCGTAAAAAAACTATTGTACAATCATGAAGTGGTAATAGTTAAATAGTTTAGGATATAGAAGGTTTTTGTAAAACATTTAGCCGCACAACTGATTAATTACAAAATCTAAAGTTCACATTAATCATCAGTCATCGGGCATACTTACTTAATAATACGTTTGTCTGAATCCTTGTCCGACATTAACCAGGTCAGATATGTGTATGTTCACTACACCCAAATCTCCAGTAGAGGGAAACAAACACTGCTTTATTTTTTGATTATTTGACCGTGGCAGAAACATATTCATTATCACTTTATAATCATTATTGACATTACATTTGATGTTGACCTCCATCGTTCCCTGAATCAGAGGCCTTTCTGAAGATCTTTGCGATGTCCGTTAGGAGGTGCAGCTTCAAAAAAGAAGGGAGGGTCACAATTTAGTGTACACAAGTAGGATGTCATTGTTATCTTCCACAGATCGATGTAATTAAGTTGTGTGGTGCAAATCATATCATACCTTGCTCCATTAATCTGACAGCTGTGTTTGTAGCCACTCTGCAAAGGGAGAGGAAATGTAATCACTTTTAAATGAATACCCGAGAGAGAACCTTGGAATTACTATTGTAATGAGACTTCTTGGAACAATTTACCTTGGAATCATTCAAATGATAAAAAAAATGGCAATGCCCTCTTTCTCATCATTGAAAGATGATTGTGTCTCAACACACAGTACAACTTTGATTGAATTCCCTGCTTGAGTACCAGGTTCTAGTTCTTTCTTACCCAGTTCCAAGAGTGTGTCTCCAGATGACAACCTGGCTGCCTCCGTTACGCTCTTTGACCCAACGGTAACGGCAGACGGTGACCGTGGTCAAGCCTTCCTCCGTTGGCTCTCAAGTGGAGTCACCAAACCCTTATTAGTTACAACAAAACATAACCCGTGAAACAATAGAACACAGGTTATCATGCAAAGATGACCCTGTTAGATTGTTAGATTTGTATTCAAACTTGATTTTGCAGGCCTTTTCTCAATAGACCAAATTGATTCAGAGAAAAACAAATCCCTGGGTTAATTGGGCCATGGCTGGATGAGTAATATTCTCTCTAGGTCTAATTAAGAACCTAAATCTTTACTTTAATCCAATAAACTGGCTGTACTGAAAAGTACAAATAACTTAACAAAACAGCACAATCTTGAATTTACAAAATACATTCTATTGTTTGTTTGTTTTCATCTAATATTAGATGATGGAATACGATCCCATGTCATATGACATGGGAGTGTAAACAAACCTCTGTAATCCATTGACAAGACAGGATAAGTGATTGCACTCAGTACCTGTTGACACGTAAGCTATATTTTGTAATTCCGCTCAATTTGTTTTTCATAAAACGCTATTTTATAATGTCAGGCCGATGACTCACGTTCCCAGGCGATGCTGGGCTGCCCTGTTTGATATATATGCATATCATCAGTCACATTTACATCAGTATGTATATCATAAATAGTCCTATACACATTTTACTTTAACACATTTAATAGTAACGTCTGTGTTCTACCATGAAGATAAATGATAACTGGACTTCCATCATTCAGAGATCTGTGATACCCTGCAGAGTCCTTCTCTTGAGCTTCTTTCCATTTATTCTTTGGGACAGTGTGCCTTGAGGAACAATGATAGTAATAATAAAACAATAGAGCCTGCAAATACAACTGTCAATCCTTACTTGAAATGGTGGGAACATGTTACATTTGGCCTAGGACTTATGAACACACCATGAGCCAAGGGAAATTTCTTCCTCAGGTGTAAGATACATGTTGATTGTGTAATAGTAGTAATAGTAATAAGTGAACAAAACAGTTGTGCCGATGTATTTTCCTGTTTACTTATCAATTTTGGATTTGAACAGTAGCTTCCAGGGATTAACTTTCTTTGATTAATAATGTAAGTATTGCATTATTATCTCAGTAAGCTAAATCATGAAAGGCACAAACACTCAGTGCAAGTAAGCTTTGTTTTACCCAAAGCCACAATTGGGACCTGCAGGGAGAGAGAGATCATCCTTTTATTATTTTTTCCAAGAGAGACAAGAAAACAGAGAATTATATGGCTCAGCAACCTTTTTTTTTATGTCATACTTTGCTATGTTATATTTATGTTGACATTTTATGTCATACTAAAATAGTTATTATTTGCATGAACGTTTCAAAATAAAGCACCACCTTATTTTCTTGGGCACCAGTTGTTTTTGCCTGCACATGAGTGAAAGAAGACAAATTCCCATCATCAGAATGTTCAGCAACTCTTTTCCTCATTGTAAGAAAGTAGAGCAAGTTTGTCCAGGGAATATCCTATGCCTGCGACCTGCACTCCAACTCATGTGCATAATACTTCTATCTATCCAGAGACCCAACTGCAGTCTAGTGAAAATGAGTACCAATAAGCAGGTTTGATGACAGAAAATGAGGGAAGGACCAAGCAGGTAGGTACACATGCCACACCCCTCACAGTTTCCCAGGATATACAAAGCGTGAGAGCCAAGTGAGAGAGGGGATTTGAGTATAGTTGCCCAAGTTACAAAGAAATCTTTTTCTCAAATGTTTGGAAATGAATCAGTTGAACTCCATTCAAATTAATTGAACTTCCTATATATACATCCATGGTGTTTCGGGCATTTCACCCCTTGAATTGATACGGTTCAGCAGAGAGTAGGAAGGGCTGATCCCAGAGAGCTGAGAGAGATGAGTCATTAGACCACTCTGTTCTCCCTTGAGAAGCTCTCATTCACATGTGCATCGATCGCTTTTCTAAATTCTTTACACCATCCATCCACCCATTATATTTTCAGCTTCTCCAAATTAGGGTCGCAGGGGTTATAGGGCAAGTAGGAAAGTCCAGACGTCCTTTTCCCCTCTCTGGTCCCTTTCCAGAGAGGGGAATGTGTAAGAGTCCCCTCTCTGGTCCCTTTCCAGAGAGGGGAATGTGTAAGAGTCCCCTCTCTGGTCCCTTTCCAGAGAGGGGAACGTGTAAGAGTCCCTTCTCTGGTCCCTTTCCAGAGAGGGGAACATGTAAGAGTCCCCTCTCTGGTCCCTTTTCTTGAAGATGGGAACCACCAGTCTGCCAATCCAATGGTACTGTTCCGGAGGTCCATGTGAGTCAACTGAGAAAACCAAACAACCTCTAGAGCTTTCAGCATCTCCAGGCGGAAACCA
>OOFG01073863.1:6447-17535 GCA_900323295.1 Molva molva
GCAATATTTGATATTTGCTCAAACTAAATAACCCAGTTGAAACTGCCTTTGGACTGTAATACAGGATTACCACATGGTTTCCCAACAATCCAATCAGACTGAGACAGAGAAGAATGCATGAGGTATATCCGTCCTTACTTGCTGGTGTCTGCAGGCTGCGGGTTGAAGTTCCCCTCCGAGTCCATGGAGGACTGCTTCTCAATCATGGCCACATAGTTGGACTCCATGTAGTCTGGAGGCAGAGCCCCAGCCACTGCACTCAGGCAGGGCAACGCCAGCTTGAACAGCTCCTGGTCGTACCGCTGGAAACACAACACTACAAGGGTTTGTGTGTGTCTGTGTATGTATATATATATACACATTGCAGGAGCAGTTTCAAAATAACATGTTTGTCTACATGTTTATTTCCTATTTTGCAATGAAACTAAAACATTCTCCATCCAGTCTGCTGCGTTCAAATCAGTAAAAAAACACCCTCTCCTACACTTACCTTTGCAACTCATTGAAATACTGCTGTGCATTCAGAATTCAGAATGATCACACTGCTATAACGCAGCCACTCTGCACACATAATTCTAACTACGCACCTCAGTCTCGAAGTGTGTGAGCATGCACAGTGGATGTGTGTTTGTGGGCACTATTGGAGACAGCTACCTAGCCAGGGCAGTTTGTATGCGTTTACTTGGGATGGAAAAAACAGAGATACAGCTATAGGAGCTGCTAAACACTCATTTAGAATATAATGGATGTCAATTGATCACCAATTTGCCGACTTCGAAACACGTCTACACCGAGGGGGTGAGTTGAACAATAATCATGACTAGTTTACATCTCGACATGTCCGCAATATCAGAAATGAACCTGGGGTCTTAACAAACCAAATCCTTTAACCCTGCCACTGAAGCCTGATAGATACATAAACCGACATCCTACATATTGACAACACACATGACACTCAGATGTAGAAAATGCAGAACAATATCAGTTTGTAACTGCACCTAATTTGCGTGTGTTTCTGTGGTCCTGATTGGGCGTCTGGCCACCCAACCGGACGGCTGCCAGCGCACTCAACAGCCAGCACCTCCTCACCAATGACAATCCTCCTTTTCTATTCCTAACTAATTTCATTTTACTTATAGTATTTGCTTGTTATGCTACTACTATGTATGCCAATTATGGCACCCAATGCACTCCTAACCACCCCTGGAAGGAGGGATCCCCCCTCTGCGTTCCTTCTCAAGGTTTCTTTCTTGATAATTAAGGGAGTATTTTCTTGCCATAGATATATGGCCTGTAAATCCCTTTGAGACTGTAACTGTGATTAAGGGCTATAGAAATAGAAATAACTCCAAAAATTGTCAAACCAGTGCGTGTGTATTTACCATCTTCAGAAGTCGCTGTCAAAGATGTAAATGCAGTTGGTCAAATAGAAAGCAAACCCCTGCTTCTCCATAATAAGTTATAAATAGTTTCCCTTCCAAAGTCGGACCGGCAATGTAGGACAGCGCACAACAGAGAGATCAACCAGGTGAACAGCTCGCTGACCTTGCGTGAGAGTGCGTCGAAAATGCCCCAGAAGAGTTTCCTGGACAGGTGGAGCTCCTCGTCTGAGGCCACCCCAAAGCCGCCCCATCCAGCAGCAAGGCAGTAGTACTTCCAACACCGCTCGTAGTGGTTGGTCAGCAACTAGAAGTGGACAGTAATGGAAAATCACAATATTATGTACAACTCAGTGTAATGTCAAAATACAATATAAACAACTTAATGTTATGCTTCTCTTGTAAATACTGTTTCTGTAGACTCCTGATGTGACTTCATTTGACTCATTTTTAATGTCAAGGCGTTATGTAGACTATGCTGCCATAATCCAGACAGTACACTGTTCATAGCTGAGGGGAGATATTGCAAACATCGTTAAAAAAGCACTACATAACGAAGTTCTGAGAGAAACTCGGAGAGAATGCATTGCTTCTGGATGCTCCTGTTCTCCTATGCTGCATAATTAATCTTGGATACTGACATTGTCTATATCGAGATGTAAATCAGCCAGGATTTTTGTTTCATTATTTTCCGCATGCGGTGTACCCGTGCTCATAAATTGGTCTATTGGCAAGACTTTGACATCCATTTTATTCATCCATTTATTATTATTATAAGTGTTTAGCAGCTCACATAGCTGTATCTTTGTTATATCTTGACCAGGACTCCCTGGAGGAAGAGATCTTGTATCTAAATGGGATCTTCCTTACCAAATAGTAAGTGCATACGAATGGCCCTGGCTAGGTCGCTTTTTCCGATAGTACCCAAAAAACACACAAACCCACAAGTTTGGATTCCGTGTGAACACGCCCCGTTCCCATGGTAACTGTTGTGGTTCACACTCGTCATGTGATGACTGTGAGCTGTTAGGGATGGGACCCCAAACGAGGCGCCTGAGGAAGCCTTACTTTGAGGGGCATCTTGGTGTGCTCGTTGAGCAGCGGGACGTCGAACACCAGTCTCCTCAGGAGGTGCTGCATCATGGAGGGCCGCAGCTTCCTGCACGTCGGACCACACAGAGTCGGAGCTAGCTTAGCGACGAGACGGGTTTTAGAGAAACATGCAGGGGTGACTCTAGGCTCAGAGCTTTAGGGGAGCTCAGGTCCTAATGAGAATATGAAATGCATACAGTGTTCAACCCCCTGCTAAATCACTCATTTCACTGGATAACAATTAATACATTAATCATTTTTTATATATATTTTAATTTAAAAAATTTAAAATGTAATATGCAAAAGTATCTAACAACTTTCACATTGGCAAACCTCAATTAAATTAGCTACACAATGTTACCTTCAGAAGCAACCTCAATAGTTGGGTGGTCTTTTAGGAGTAGCATAAAATAATAATGGTTCAGAATGAACATTCACAGATTTCAATATAATACTGTCTTAGAGAAGGCTCTCAGTTAGTTAATGAAACCTGAAGACTCAATCATGATGACCAGAACAGTAAAAGATCAAGTTATAGCAAATCGGAGAAAAGGAGAAATGTAGAAAACATTGTTTCAGTCTCTGAAGCAAACTGGTTAGATAACAATCTGAGACCAAAACCAATTTTGAAAAGTTCAGTGGCTGCAATAAAGAGTGGATGAGTCAGTGTATTGCCTGTATCAGCGTGACATCGCCAGACAAATTCACAATGCGTATTAGCCTGGAACCTCTCAGTTCACTTTCAATTTCCAAGACACATCAGTGGACAGACCAAAATGCCTCTGGACGCATCAGAGCAACGTGTGACACATCAGCGGACAGACCAACATGCCTCTGGACGCATCAGAGCAACGTGTGACACATCAGCGGACAGACCAACATGCCTCTGGACGCATCAGAGCAACGTGTGACACATCAGCGGACAGACCAACATGCCTCTGGACGCATCAGAGCAACGTGTGACACATCAGCGGCAGCCATCTTGGTCCTTTATGAAAATGCCTTATGGTATTAAACCCGTCTGTTACTGTGATTGGCCCGACCTGATCTGCTGGAAATGTGTCTGAACGGGAGGGGGCCAGACGCATATTTCAGAGCAAATGAAACATGAGCTCGCACATTATTCCCTTAAGCTATGGCATGATGGCACGAAATAATTCTTATTCTGAGAATTGGGGGGAAAACTTATCAAAGATCCAAGTGACAAATGGCCCAATGTACCGCAGTAAGAAACGATTGCATCAAAGTTTTGACCTCATACAGACCCTCAATTCATTGTGCAGACTCCACACAGGGAATCATCCATGTAACCCAATCTGAAAAGTGAAGATAAGGTTTATAATCTGTCGCTTCAATCTTGGGGTGGCAGTGATCCAGTGAAAGCCATGTTTAGAATGAAGAGTGTGAGCTGAAACTTTGAAAGTGCTGTCCATGCACCTTAATAGAGCTCAAACTGATTTGCCAATGTGCACACAACTGTGTGTGTGTATGTGTGTGTGTGTGCGTGCGTCTGTCTTACTGTAATAATAGGTTGTCAATTTGTTCAGCTACTCTCTTCTAACAATTTTAGACCTGTTAATAAAAGCATTTCCACTTATAAATCAACTTAATCAATAAGTGACTAGAAAGCAAACCAACCAATCTGAATGAAACTTCTTTGAATGTTGAGCCACAAACTCATCCCTGGGTTTACAAAGGTACTGGTATAATGCAAAACTAAGAAAGTCACTTCTTCATGAACTACCAGCATCAAATTTAAAGATAATGAGGTGTAAACAATGAATGACTAATAACTAAAGATTGTTTTAACATTGGCTCAACTCAACCCAATTCCCTACCTACGTCTTCTCCTTCAGTTTTACTGGTGGGATACCAACGTTAAAGGTGGAGCCACCACCTACTGCACGGAGTGTGTATCATCATGACTTTACAAAGAATACTGGATATTAAACCTGCTGTTATAAAGCCCTTTGAACCTGTCATTGTTTGTTACCCGTCTCTAACAGGCTGGTCTAAGTCTAACATTAGAGGGCTAAAAATGACGTGATTATCATGATAATCATTCATAATTATAATAATCTTTCAGGGGTTCTGACGTTACATTGAGGTGTGATTGATCACCGCTAACAAGAGTCTAAGATCGGCAACAGAAACATGATTAGTGGTTGTGGTTGAAATAAAGGTTTTATGAGTCAAAAGGTTGAGAGTACAACAGTAAGGCGGTCAACACTTAAAGCGCCAGCATCACCAATGTATCCCTGTGAGGTTGAGGGTTGAAGCCCGACCTGGTGTTGAAGAGGACTACCCGGGATCCTCAACCTTGCAGCTGCGCTCAGAGTTCAAACTATCTCAACTTGACCGACCTCTCGAAGCGGAGCCAATCACACGAAAGCTTTGTTTGCATACAAAACCAACTAAATGCCAACAGAGTTCTTCATTTGTAAACATAAATATGTTTAATCCGTTAAAAGCGCTTAACGCCCCGCCTGTTGTCTGGCGATATGCGTGAGGCTCAACCTGTCCTGACCAGTTAGCGCTCTGCCACTCCTCACCCGCACACGGCCAAGAGGCAGTCCTCGATGGCATCTCTCTGGGCTTTGGTGAGGCAGCAGCCCTTGGACAGCCGGTACACGGTGTGGAGCAGGGAGTCGATCAGCGAGGCGTACGGCTCCGTGCCGGCAAACAGCGGTGCGCACTTCGTCAGCAGGGGCAGCACAGCCGCGCACAGATACCGGTTGAGGGCCAGGGCCATGTCTGTTGCACTGAGGACCGCCTGGAAGGAGGGGAGAGCAGATGGAGGGACGGAAAACAAAGTCACAGGTGACTGTTAGATTCCTTTTTGTGTGTGGTTCTTTCTTTAACCCACCAGATATCCTCAGTTAGTCTTTGTTTTGTACGCGATCATGGCTCTTTCAGCTCTTTTTTGACTCAAAAATGGCTCGCGATGAGCTGAGCTTTTTCATTTGGTTACAGTGTTATCCGTTCTGCAACATCTGTTATCCTGATGTGATACGTGTGTGTGTGTGTGTGTGTGTGTGTGTGTGTGTGTGTGTGTGTGTCTTGGGAGCCTTTAAGTGCATCTCAGGCGTGCAGTGGCCCATCATAGCTCGTTCCCCACCTGTGGCTTTTAGTTCCTTGTCTTCACATGCGTTCTACAGCCCAGTTTCATTTGTGTTATCCAACTCCCTGTCGGTTTGTTAGGAGTCTTATCTGGCTTGCTAGAGAGTTAGCCTAGCTACGTTTACATTTGTTAGTAGTTATGATGCCTTATGTTTGGTTGGCCTGTTTTTCTGTTTTGCTCTGGAAACCAATTTTTTATGAAAATTATTTATTTTTGTTCAACCTGTCTCTGTTTGGATCCAAACTTTGAACATTCACAGACTGAAGGAAAAGAAAGATGATTCGGAGGACGGTGATGGAAGGGTGAATTTGATTAATTAATACAGAATGACAGATGGCAAGAGTATGTATGCCCAGTATGTATATTTAACCTCTATGATGGATAAACAAGACCTTGAGGACGGTACCGCTTACAGTGTCTAGTGAGGCAGCTGCCCGAAGGTCTGGCAGGAAGCCAACCTCCAGAAGGTGTAAGAGGAAGTTCTGGTCCTCAATGCCGTAGACCCGGTCCAGGAACAGGACCATGGCGGCCTTATGGTCTGGGCAAAACCCTGCCGACATGTCTGGCTCAACGACTGATCCGTCTTCATACCAAGTATAAGATCAGTGGGATAGAAGAACACAATCCAAACGTTTAAGACAGGATTGTATAGACATATATATTTGTTTCTGTCAAGTGACGTTTAGTGATGCGTGGGCTAATCCACGATAACGAGTAAACCGCGAACAAACATGTTTTGCGGTTGACCTGCATGTGAATCAGTTAAAATAGCTAAATAAAATAAGAAATTCCCAAATATTGCTTATATAGGTTACGATTAAAATGAGGTTAATATCACTTCTAAATAAAGTAATGGGCCTAGTCGTTCCCGCAGAACGCAGTCCTAGACGAAACATAATTAGTTAAAGACAGTTAAAGTGATGGACGACAGATGTCAGTCATTTACTACTGAGTATGTTATTAAGGTTTATCAAGGAGTGCATTAAGCAGATCATTTGAGATGTATATTAATATACTTTGACATTTTTCTTACAAGATATTTGGTAGGTGTGTAGTATACTTTATGTAATATAAAATAAGGCCCCTTCAAATCCGGCAGATTTATTCAGTCTGTGATATGTTATGTTATGTTATGGCTATTTAAAAAATGTTGATCCTGTTGTCCGTCATTTTAAAGAAATGTTGAAGGGGTAGGAAAGTCCCAGAAGGACCCTGGGAAGAGAAGTGGAGTTTGGGAAACACTTGGAGAGGCAGTGAAATAAGACGGTGGTGGTGCTATCTATGTGATCTGTGATGGCTGTGAATCACTTCACAAATATCACAGCCACAAGATTGGGACAACCAACAACCAAACAGCCTATAAATAGGCAGAATGGGCCGATATGAAAAACACACGGTTGGTTTGTATTTCCAAACAGCAGGTTGGGAAGCAGGCGCTCAGCGGTGGGTTCTGCGGGCGAATCGAGTTAAAGCCAAATGGGGTTTGGGGCATCCGCAAGACCTGGCCGTCTGTGCACCGCTAGTGTCCATGCATGTCCTCTACATACCAGTTGCCAGAGTGGGCATGGAGAAGGGAATGCTGATGACTCCCTCCAAGTCCTGGATGGGAATCAGAGACCTCAGGATGGCTCTGATGCGGACTGCCTCACCTTTGCCAGCATGGATCAACTGGCAGAAAACCATCAGAAAGAGGAAACATTGTGTATGAGGAAATTGTACCTTCTCTCACAGTAATTTCAGAATGCTACACAGTTATGTTTTTACTGGATCTAGACCATGAAATAATTAATGATTTCCCTTATTGCCCGTCTGGAATGGATAAAAAAAGGAAACAACCATCCCCAATGTGAGGAGATAGCAAAGTACAACTTGATGAAGTCACGAATGTGAAGGAGAAACATTGACTAAATAACTGAACAACATTGTGCCTATCAAGCTAGTGGGTTTGTACCTTCTGCTCATTAAAAGTAAAGTGTTCTGTTGGGTCCGTTTCCTGAATCTAAAGTGTTGGGTCTGTTTCCTGAATCTAAAGTGTTCCTGTTGGGTGTGTTTCCTAAAAAGAGTGTTCTTGTTGGGTGTGTTTCCTAAAAAGAGTGTTCTTGTTGGGTGTGTTTCCTAAAAAGAGTGTTCTTGTTGGGTCTGTTTCCTGAATCTAAAGTGTTCTTGTTGGGTCTGTTTCCTGAATCTAAAGTATCCTGTTGGGTCTGTTTCCTAAAAAGAGTGTTCTTGGTGGGTCTGTTTCCTGAAGAGTGTTCTTGTTGGGTCTGTTTCCTAAAAAGAGTGTTCTTGGTGGGTCTGTTTCCTGAAGAGTGTTCTTGTTGGGTCTGTTTCCTGAAGAGTGTTCTTGTTGGGTCTGTTTCCTGAAGAGTGTTCTTGTTGGGTCTGTTTCCTGAAGAGTGTTCTTGTTGGGTCTGTTTCCTGAAGAGTGTTCTTGTTGGGTCTGTTTCCTGAAGAGTGTTCTTGTTGGGCCTGTTTCCTGAAGAGTGTTCTTGGTGGGTCTGTTTCCTGAAGAGTGTTCTTGTTGGGTCTGTTTCCTGAAGAGTGTTCTTGTTGGGTCTGTTTCCTGAAGAGTGTTCTTGTTGGTTCTGTTTCCTGGAACCAGATGTTCTTGTGGCTGGGTCTGTGCATCACCCGTCACCGACGTGGTGGGTGACCAGCGAAGACGCCGTGCCTGAGGCTGGTGGGGTCCTCCTGGTATTCATGTGAACATGTAAGCATGCTGTGTGTGGTTTTAGATGCATACCACAATGGGTGGTTACTCTAGAGAGAACGCCCTGTTGGACAATGAAGCCCTGTTCTCCATGAACTAATATTCAGCTTGCTATCTGACTGCCTAGTGCACCGAGACAGTCGGTCTAGACCCTCTTCATCCCAACACAACTCTGGATCCATTTCTGAGTTTGTTCCTTTTTCTCTGGTTCAGCTCTTTCTTGACTCAAAAATGGATCGTGATGAGCTGATCTTTTTCATTTGGTTACAGTGTTATCCGTTCTGCAACATCTGTTGTCCATATGTGATACGTGTGTGTGTGTGTGTGTGTGTGTGTGTGTGTGTGTGTGTGTGTGTGTGTGTGAGCCTTTACGTGCATCTCAGGCGCGCAGCGGCCCAGCAGGTCGATGAGGGCAGCGTAGAAGGTCATGACAGCGTTGCCCATGTGGATGGTGTCATCCTCCTCGTCCTCACTGCTGTGACGGAACCAAGCGGGGAAATGCGGGGACACGTGAGCACACGGAAACACTAAGCACCAAGAACGCCTTTCACAGACGGCTGGATGGTTTCATCATCCAGACCAGTATTGGCCTTTCAAATAAATAAACCCGTTTCAGCAGGAGAACTACAAGAAAAGAGATTTAAAGCCTTTGATCCGAAACATAAAAAAACACAGACACATGGGTTTCATAGGAGCGTTGTCGCTAATGACCTTGAACATTCTATGGCTGTTATCATGCTAAAATATGAATGAGAATCAGGAGCGTTTGAGAAAACAGAGTTTATGACCACAGCGTTATCTCACAGGGACTTGGTGCTCTCGGACGTGGGAGAGGAGGGGCCATCTCTGGAGGCGTTTGCTGAGATGCGGATGGCTTCCTCCATGGCTGCCAGTAACCCGTTGCCACCCTCCCCTCGAAGGGCGGGGCCAAAACACTCCGGCCGGCGAATCAGCAGCCGCACGACAACATTGGCATTCTCCTCCACACTCTCTCCTACAGGATGACAAGATATAAACTGAAGCAAGAAATCATAATAGCCTGCTAGCTAGCTAGCTATCTTTTTTGTTTTATCACATCCAAGTTGATAATGGCAGTAGCTCGAGAGTTGAATCAATCAAGAAGGCAGTGGCCCAGTACGAGAAGCAAAGCAGTGGGTTTACAAACCTATGTGCTGTCAGAAATCAAGCTACAGAAGGCAGCTATAAAGTCGCGCAGTGCACCGCTAAACACGGGAAGCCATTCTCCGATGGAGAACATATACAGGAGGCTTTCCTCAGCAGTTCGGAGGTAATATTTGATGGGTTACCAAACAAAGACACGGTCATTTCCAAGATTAAAGACATTTCTGCAAGAACTGTAGAAAGGCGCATTACTGATATGCATGAAAACGTAAAGCACCAGCCAACTCTTGCATTGAAAGGTGCGTCGGTGTTTTAGCTCTCGGCGAGCGTGGATATAAAGGACCTTCCACATCTAGCGGTGGTTGAAGGATACTGCGACCATGCAGTGATACGTGAGGAACGTGTTGTTTAAAGCCGATGCATGGAACCACTAAAGGGGAGGAGGTGGCAAAAATATTGTCTGATAGTTTTGAGGTGAGAGGGGTTGATATCAAGAAGATATTTGCTGTTACGACCGACGGTAGGGAAGCAGATTCATTTGTTAATCAGAAGATATTTTAGCATTGTCACTCTAGAATGGGAGACGAGCAACAGCAGTAATGTAATAAATAAATAAATGCATATTATGAAAATCATGACCTGCACGGGAGTCTGTGCTTCTCTACACTGTAACGTGTCACTGGATATCCAAAAGGTGGCCGACCCCCACGTCTACGCCCTACTCAGGACCCCTGGTCTACGCTCTACTCAGGCCCCCTGGTCTACGCCCTACTCAGGACCCCTGGTCTACGCTCTACTCAGGACCCCTGGTCTACGCTCTACTCAGGACCCCTGGTCTACGCCCTACTCAGGACCCCTGGTCTACGCTCTACTCAGGACCCCTGGTCTACGCCCTACTCAGGACCCCTGGTCTACGCCCTACTCAGGACCCCTGGTCTACGCCCTACTCAGGACCCCTGGTCTACGCTCTACTCAGGACCCCTGGTCTACGCTCTACTCATGACCTTGAACCCTGAAGGATCTGTTCATAGTTATTCATCAGTATTACGTCAATACAAATAATAAGAACCATTGCAGAAGACAGCGAAGCGCAGGAAGTCCAGGTAGCGTTCTCCTTCCACAGGGTTCCAGCCGATATCAGGGTATCCCTTGGAGACCAGCATCGCGCAGCTCTGGAGCCCACATCCTGCCAGATACTGGACCACCTGAGAAGGACGGGTAGGTGGTTAGGTAGGCTGGGTATTCTCTGCCTATTCTGGTCATTTGCACTACGTCACCATGTGACCCTTCTTGAACATCTGATTAGAGGTCTTCACGGGTCTACACAAACCTAGGATCCGAGACGTGGATTGAGTCAGAGCAGAGGAAAGGCGAACGGGGAAGATGGCTTCACTACGTGTGGCGTTAAGGTTTGACTCATTTAAGACGGGCATATCGCATCTTTTAAAGCGAAACCGTAATAGTCACGAAAGGCCTTACTGTTATTTCGATTTCGCTGTGTCCCAGAATTTCTGGATGGAAATTCAGAAACCCGTGTGTGCACTTAATGTGTTTCTATAATGTGTTTCTATAATGTAAGAGACACCCAAGCGCTTTAGTGTGTGTGTGTGTGTGTGTGTGTGTGTGTGTGTGTGTGTGTGTGTGTGTGTGTGTGGTATTATAAG
>OOFG01073937.1:0-10000 GCA_900323295.1 Molva molva
GTGTGGTACTTTATTTTTAAGCTAGTACCATCGTTGCGTGTGAGCGTTATAATGACATGTTGTATAAAACCAACATACCATGGCGTTTATACTATAAGTGTCCGAGAAGCTTTAAGGATTTGGCTGGTTTGTTTAGACCCCAATTGTTAACATTGTCTATGTCGAGATGTATATAAGCGAGGATTTTTGTTCAACTCACCTCCTCTCGCGTTGTACGAGGGTTTCGAAATTGGGCAGTTGGCAAGCCAATGACATCCATTCTTCGAGAGTTCAGCATCTCCCATTTCTGTATCTTTGTTGTGTCCAACACAAGTTAGCGCACACAAACTGCCCGGCTAGGTAGCTTTCTCAAATAGTGCCCAAAAATGAACAAATGCACAAGTTTCGACTCTGTTTTTATACGCAACTGCGCATGCTCACGGACGCACAGTTAGAATTCTGAGCAAAAAGGTGGCTTCGTTAGGCTGTGTGAGCATTCTGACGTCTGAGTGCAGAGCAACATTTCAATAAGTTACGAGGGAAACTGTAGGAGGCAGTGTTTTTTTTAACTGATTGGAACGTAGCCTTAAGCCAGAAGTGGATGCTTAAGGGTCTTAAGCATCCACTTCTGAATCATAAAGTGCTCAGTTCCTAGTTGCATGAATAAACGTAGAACAAGACTGTCAACTGAACACAAATTTAACTTTTACCCACCAGGCTGTCCATGCAAATGGTGGGTCGAAGCAATACACAAATTCACACCAGGTCATTTAACATTCAATAATTATAACTGAATTATGTCCGCTAGCATGCGCAGTGAGGTGTAGAACGCAGAATCGAAACTTGTGGAATTGTTTGTGGGCACTAATGGAGACAACTTCCTAGCTAGCGTAGTTCATAAGCGCTAACTTATGTTGGACAAAACAAAGATACAGCTAGGGGAGCTGCTCAACCCTCATTTGGAATAGAATGGATGTCACTGGCTCGCCAACTGCCCAATTTCGGAACGCGCGTACACAGCGAGAGGGGGTAGTTTAACCAAACTCGTGGCTGTATGATTTACATCTCGACATAGACAATGTCAACAATGAACCTGGGGTCTTAGCCAGAAAGGCCATCCGTCGACCCTCTCGTCAAAGCGATTAAAAAAACAGTAATCAAATAAAATAAACCATTATTGACAATCTGGACCCATTCATTAACAACAAAGAATCTGCTTGTATCTTGGCTAATAAATGTTCCTCCAAACCTCACCTGCAATATGACGATTTGTTGTGTCTGTTTCTCCAGATGGCCAATGTGTGTTGGTGGTTTTTCTTCTCCAAGGTCATAGAACTCAGTGACACGGTAAAAACACAAAAAATCTTATATCGATTTAAATTAGTTCACCCATTCTTTCCAAAAGGTTGGGTCTAACCATTACCCATTCCTCCCTGTCCAGGTATTTTTCATCCTGAGGAAGAAGAACAACCAGCTGACCTTTCTCCACATCTTTCACCATACCACCATGATCTTCAACTGTTGGGCCGGGGTGAAGTATGTCCCTGGTGGACAATGTAAGTGAACAGACCTCTTAAAGTCCCCATAAACTCTAGAAACCCTGTCCCAACCTAATCACCAACAAGTACAAACCCAGAATTAATTCTACATGATGACCTGTGCACTATACATGTACATATTAACTTTACTCTCAAAAGTCCAGCATTCATATTCATAACGGATATTCATACAAGTTACAACTGAATACACTCACACAACGATAAAGCATATTTCCATCCATTCATCTTACTAGCCTTTCCCCCTTTCTTGCAGCGTTCTTCATTGGCTTGCTGAACAGCTTCGTCCACATGGTCATGTACTCTTACTACGGCCTGGCCGGGCTTGGGCCTCACATGCAGAAGTTCCTCTGGTGGAAGCGGTACCTCACCACCCTACAGCTGGTGAGCCATGCCGCACCTCTGGGTCCACTGTGGATGATGGGGTGGTTTGTGTGTGTGTGTGTTTGGCAATGCAATACATTTAGCAGAGGATTTTATCCAAAGGCACTAACATGTGAGGCTGACAATAGTCAAAGTAATCAAAAACATTCAAGTGCTGCCACAACTATGTTCTAAAACACATCTTGATAGAATACAGTGCATACAAGCAATGCATAAGATAACTTATTCATATGATATAGTTATTAATAGCTGCCAAAGTTGAATGAATGACAAAATTAGGACAAATTTGTAATTGTGGATCTTTGCCTTTGCTCCTGTCGTTTTGCAGGTGCAGTTTGTGGTTGTGACAACACACACAACGTATAACCTGTTTACTGAGTGTAACTTCCCTGACTTCATGAATGTCGTTGTCTTCGGCTATTGTTCCACCCTTATTGTCCTCTTCTCCAATTTTTACTACAAAAACTATCTCAGCGAAAAGGAAAAAAGGAAGTAACACACCATCTCAAATTACATTTTGTTGTTGTTTTTGTTGGTGTCAATGTGAAATATTCTATAAATTGAACGTTTACAGCTTCTTGACTTTAATGAAACGAAGAATTCTCGTTATGTTTGCATTATCGCGCTATATCTAGGGCTGCATTTAGTCGATTGACAGAAAATTTATGAAATCTAATTTTGATAATCTATTTATTGTTTAACTCATTTATAAAGAACATATAACAAACATGTGCAGCTTAATGTTGCAGTTGAATTCAAATATTTTGTTCATGGATCATCATAAAAATAATAGTTTAGTTGTTCTAGGCTGCTAGTAAGATAAAGCATCCACATTTATGACAGCACTTTGGACTCTGGTGACTTGTGACAGCATTTGCTATTGACATTTTATAGAATAAATGATTATCGTTAATTGTAAAGGATATAATCGGCTATGAAAATAATCGTTAGTTGCAGTCCTAGTTATGTCCACTAGAGAGCAGAATCTGTCCATCCTAAAGTTGGGCCTCCGAGAACCTAACTTGTGAAAGTCAAATGTATTACATTTTGGGATCATGCAACAATTTTATACAACCAATAAAGAATGTAAACGCTTTGAGACATGTCCATATGAATATTCTTTCCCACAATGTGTCAGTTAATGAAATAACATTGCTTGTACATTTATGTCTATATACATTGGAGAGGCCGTCTATGTGGCCAGTGGCCTCTTCAGGCCCACTGCCTCTCATACCGCAAGTTGGTTGGACTGTCGCTGCTTTAGCTGGAATGGAAATGGCTTCTAATGAAGCAATATAGAAAAAGATATGTTGTGTTTAGGAAATATCTGTAACATCTAACATCTAATGTAATACAACATCAGCACAAAGCAGTTAAACCCACATTAACCAGATAAAGAATGCAGGCCTGACGATCACAAGTCAAAAGCTTGTATATGTGCTTGTATGTAGTTTAACATCAAGCAGGAGGGAAACACTAAGAGGCTCCTGGGGAAAGTGAACAACACCTCATTGATACCGATGGATGTAGAAGAGTGCAGTGAGTATCAAGACAAACACGCCCTCACCTTGGGTGCACTCTGACCCCCCAGAGGAGACGAGTATAGCACAGAGCCAACAGATCAGCCCGTAAAATAATACAAGTTTAACTGCAACAGCCGAGTGACTCGAGGGCAATGCGGTCATGGTGGTGGTGAGTCCGGGTAAACAGGTCCTAAAGTGAAGGTGCTCTTTGCGGCATTGGGAGTATAACTGTAGCCCTATTGCCTTCCTACCTGGAAAACATAAGGTAGTTTAAAGTCACAATGTGTAACATTTAAACTAGCTTGTGGCTTAAAATAACCTGGGCATCTGTAGGCAATGCTGAAAATTAGTGATTTCATTCATGTTATCTTGTTTACAAGATTCTTACTATCAACACTCCCAAAACCCCTCCCACTCACGCTACCCAGCTAGCCGAGCTACGATATTTCGCGTCACACAGCTGCACAGCCAATTAGAGTGGACAGAATAACACTGTTATTGAGTCTCCCGCCTACTAAGTGAGGCGGGAGGCTGAATCTTACACATTCGACTTCAACATAGATGTGCACAACCGTGCACAACAGACTAAACTGTGGACCATTGATATATAAAGAACCAATAAATAACAGTCTAGACATTTCAGTGTCCTGCAAGTTTTCGATTTGGTATGGTAGCCTATACGTTATTCATATCAAGATAAAGAAAGAATGAATAAAGGGACTTTGGAGACTCAGCCAGCAGCGTGATTGCTGAAACATAGTAGTCACGCAGCTTGGTGCAGCCGTAAGTTCCGCCTTCCAATAGTGCAGGGGAGTTGTCTCAGCTATGGTCCTCGACGTCACTTTGCCTTCAGTGCGACAGGATTTCATGAACTAACCGTTCCATAGACAAGGCCCTACTGGACGATTTCTATGACCCAAAATAAAACACAGCCCACTATAAACTAACGGAATATTATTGTGGTCGGTTTATGGCAGACAGTTCAGTTACTCAGTTGTTAAAGTCCACAGGTTATCAGACCAGGTCAAAATACATATAGTCGGTTGAGAAACTCGACTTGAGTTAGTGGATTTGTTTCTTCTCATTTAAGGTAGGCTGTGAATGACCGCATTTATGGAATGTCTACTCTAAATATAAAAAAAATGGCGGTGGAGTTATATGTTTTTAACCACTTTTAGATGGATAACGCTTGGCAGCGCGTCATGTCCATGTACCAGTGGACACTGGAGAATGGAGGTAGGCATGCGTTTTTGTCAATCTGTTGAATTGTTTTGTAGTGTTTTTTCTATACTAACATCTTTATCTCATACTTTAAGAAGGGGTAAAAAACGTAAATCATTATAGTTAACATATCACAACAGTCTTCTGTGTTCAATGCGTGGGAGAAGGGAGATGCATTTGTGTGTCGCGTCGCAGCTCTGGACAAAGAGTGCTCTATGGCTCGGGCTGACAACACATGTAACCACTGTCACGGGGCCTACTGCCGTGGCACATCGTATATTATATTGGCTACTTACAAGTCTCTCCTCAGTCGACATTGAGTTTCAACCTGCAGCAATTGGAGAACTTGTGTCGTCACCCGAGTCCACCACAACATAGTATTCCTTCCCCACGTCGGATTTCTAACCTGTGGGTCGCGGGCATCAATGGTCTGCGAGGTGGCCCGCGAATATATTGACCAAAAATATAGATTCAATATATATATATTTATTTTTATTTTTATAAAAACGATGTAAATGGTATTTTTCTTATAAATGCATAATAACTAAAATATGTATAAGTATAGTAGTAGGCCTAATCATGGTATTACTTATTTGGATAATTAGGTCGTGTTCTGAAGTACTGTATCTTAGGTCGGCCGCAGGCAGGAAACACTTGTTTGATGTTGACGGGCCTCGAGTTGAAAATGGTTGGGAACCCTTATGAGTATTCCATTGTCTTCCAGATAAGAGGACGGACCCATGGCTGCTGGTGTACTCTCCAGTCCCAGTGGTGGTCATTTTCCTGGTCTACCTCTGTGTGCTCTGGACCGGCCCCCGCCTGATGAAACACAGGGGACCCGTTGAGCTAAAAGGAGTTCTCATTGTTTACAATTTTGCCATGGTGTGTTTGTCTGTCTACATGTTCCATGAGGTGAGTATGCTGGTGTATGACTTTGTTCATTAACACATTTTTTCCTGTTCCACATGTCTCTTTTTCTAGTACCTTTGCATTAACTTCCTTCCTTCCTTCCTTACTTACTTACTTATAATCCAATCCATGTTTTAATGTTTACAGTTCCTGGTCACATCCAGGTTGTCGAACTACAGCTACCTCTGTCAGCCAGTAGACTACAGCACCAGCCCACTGGCAATGAGGGTAAGAACTGATACCAGTGTTTCAAAGTAAAAAAAATAAAGTTATATTTGTATACATTGATTTGCTTCATACTTTTCCCACACATTGGGTGCCAACGTGTAAGCTTTTCTTTAAGTTATTTTACGTCAGTGGAAAGTATAGATTTTCCTACTTTCATACATACAACAAGCATGTTACATCTTATTTTAAATAGATCTGTACTCCCTTGGCTCCATTCCAACTCTGCACAAGCACAATGTCTAAGGGCATGCTAAAAATGTCACAACATGCACCGGCCCATCTCAAATACCTTCAACCCGTAGCAAAGCTCAACGAGTTCATGGAATGAACCAACCGGAATTCTTAGATGTGGCATTCAACTTGAACTATGATCCAGATTAACAAAGTTTCATTATGAAACATTTTCCTAGAGTTATAGCAAAAATGCAAAAATAACAACCCAGAACAGTTTAAATATACATATATATATATATAATTATAATAAAAAATATATAAGAAAAATCATGTTTATTTATGACTCAACGCGTTGTAGGTCAATGGTACGGTCGACTGTCATAGGTCAACTTTGTTCTGTCCACGTGCTCTGTAGTGCTCTGTGCAAAATGAGAGTCAGTTCACATAGTACACATTTGTGCTGGATGATTTGGAAGACATTTTGATAACCAAATTGAAACTACACTATAATTACAGCACAATCTGCTTATAAACTCAACGTTAATTAAAATGTGTGGCCGAGAACAGTCCAATATATGGGTGCAACAAGTCCAAGTGATGCGCGACCAGGTTTAAAAATAAACTAAAAGTAGCTATAGGAATCAATTAAAAGATGTGTTTTAATAGGACACTACAAACAAACATTACCCTACTTTACATTATTATGATAAATAAAGACAAACCAACACATTCACCTCTGGAATAAGCGTTTTATCATCCCATTATCACACTTTACAAGGAAAAATGCAATACAATGCCGTTTGTACATGAATTACGATGCTGTAGTCGCTAATGTGACCATAGTAGTTTATGGTAACAACACAGTTTACTGCCCTCTGGCTGCGTGCGCAGCCAACCATGGTTGTAAACTGGAAACCCTCCTATCGGTATGAATTACTACGCCATGCACAAAAATGCACTCATTAATTAACTTAGCTCCTGTTTGATGTGTTTTTCTGCGTGTATTTTGATTAATAGTCCTACGTGTTCCTCCATGATTAAATAATTGTTCTGTTTTTGTTCAGATGGCCAATGTGTGCTGGTGGTTTTTCTTCTCCAAGGTCATAGAACTCAGTGACACGGTAAACAATGTCCAATACAAACAGACAAACAAACAACTCTTCTGTTGATTTAAGTCCCTCATTTACACAAATTCATAATGTGAGTCCCTTCCTGTCCTCTGAACAAGTCTAGGTCTTCTTCATCCTGAGGAAGAAGAACAACCAGTTGACCTTCCTGCACATCTATCACCACGGCACCATGATCTTCAACTGGTGGGCCGGGGTGAAGTATGTCGCTGGTGGACAATGTAAGTGGACAGGCCTTGTGAAGTCCTTTGACACCTGGTCCCAACCCAGTCAGCCGCAAGTCTGAACCCAGAATGACTGCCATTACTTTAGTGAAAAGATCTCCAGCATTCATATTCATATCAGATACTCTTACAAGCAAATACACTCAAAATCTCTATGATATTTTTTTGAATGATACAGCATATTTCCATCCTAATCAATTAATTCAGTCATTTTCTAACTAGCATTATCTTTGTTTTTACAGCGTTCTTCATTGGCTTGCTGAACACCTTCGTCCACATCATCATGTACTCTTACTACGGCCTGGCCGGGCTTGGGCCTCACATGCAGAAGTACCTCTGGTGGAAGCGGTACCTCACCACCCTACAGCTGGTGAGCCATCCCCTCACCTCTGGGTCCACAGTAGGGGGCGCAAAGTGCAGTACATCCTGGATGCTAGTGTCATGTGACAGGGCAACCACAGCTCTGATCCATTCATGGAATTAGTTTTATTAATATGATGAAACTAATAGGATTAAACTATACATTTAAATTTAGTTCGATTTAGTTTTATCTAAGAACAATACCATTTAGAAATAACAGCGTAAACAGTTTAAAAATATATAATAATACATATAATGTTATTATTTGTTTTGTTCAGAGGGGCAATTTAGCCAATGAATAATCCTAATTAACATGAACAAAAGGAAGTTGTGAAGACCCAAATTCAGGCTCTTTATGTATCATGCAATTCAGAGTAGGACTCCTAATCTAGGATATTCTAACATCAACGAAAAAAGCTAAAAAGGTCCCAGGTCAGGTCCTGCATGAAGATCGCCCTTGCAATTATGAATGATGGTGTAACATTGCAGTAGAAACAGTGCGTGTAAGTCTGGGTATGTGTTTGGTGTTAGGTGAAGCCCCTGCCCCCCAAAATGTCGTTCTGGTTGTATGAACGACAATATTAAGAACAATATGTTCATCGTTGATCTTTGTGTTTTCTCCTGTCTTTTTGCAGGTGCAGTTTGTGCTTTTGACAACACACACAGGATATAACCTGTTCACAGCGTGCGACTTCCCTGACTCCATGAATGTCGTGGTGTTTGGCTATTGTGTCAGCCTCATTTTCCTCTTCAGTAATTTCTACTACCAAAGCTATCTCAGCAAAAAGGTGAAAAGGATTTAAAAAACTATCTGTAATTTTCTGCAACTATCTTCATTTTTTTTGTTTTATATGGGACATATTCTATCATGTCAACGTTTATTAATAAATCGAATGATACTGGCAATATGTTCGCATTATGTAGCCTAACCACTAGAGGGCATAATTCGTCTATCCTAAAGTTGGTCCTCGAAGAATATTCCACCGCCTTCGTATAAAGTTAAATTCATTAATTCCGGTGATTAATGTACACTTTCATACAACTCATAAATTATGTAAATGTTTCGATTCATGGCTATATTATTATGCTTTCATACAATGTGTCACACATTTATATAAAGGGAGACTTTGTGCATAGTTATACATTTATTTATTAATTAATTGGGAAATGACAAACATTCAAAACATTTTAAACAAACTGTACATTTTATACACATGATAAAATAGATTGGGTTTAAGGTTTAATGCAACATATAATTGATTAACCCATACTCTCAAGACATTACATGAAATCCAGATAACAAAACACAAAACAAATTAAACGGCAAACCACTTATTTTACACTGATAAAACAACACAGCAAAAATATAGATTTCTTTCTACACTTCAGTCTTGAAATGATTGAACAATGTCAATTTGAGAGAGAAAGGGAGGGAGTGGACGTCGTTAAATCTGTCCATTTTTGTTGTCATTGTGTTGCAACTCAATACATAAAGCAAAAAGAGGAAAATGCTACATGACAATAGAGCTTTGGACAGCCAATACTTATAAACATCATTGAGATAACGGTCCATTGCAAACAGTAACAATCACCATGAACTGGATTACTCATCACATAATATCGGAACATTTCATAAAAAACATTTTATCTAATCTAGTTAAAGCACCAGATCGAGATTTTTTGCATAGAGGCAATTTAGTGTCAAGGCAAGCATACAAAATTGTTTTAGTTATTTTAATCTTATTGATGTTATTGTCTCAAATCCAGCTAAAACGTTCGTACACTAAAACCACAAAGGCCAAAGCAAACGATTTGGGAGCAACTCATTGACTCATGTTTGGAAGGAAAAAAGAAGAGATGACAGGGACTAGTGCATTAAGATAAGTATTGCGTGTTAAGACGCATCCCGGAGGGCGTGGAGCGCTCCGTGTCGGGGCCGGGAGCCTGAGGTCGGCCCTCTCATGTCTCCGTGTAGACGGAGGAGGACATGTGGCTCAGGCTGCGGTCGAAGCTGCCCACCTGGAAGAAGATGCTCTCCTCTGGGCTTGAGGAGAACTGGCACCCAGCGGTGCCCTGGAGGTCCTGGGTCAGCCCGAAGCCTGAAGTCAAGACACCAGTATAAGTAACAGAATGGTGGGTCACTTTAGTGAAGAATCATCAGTAACACTTTACAATAAGGGTACATTAATAAACCATGAATTAGCATTAGTTAATGCAGTATTAAGCATTATTATATAGCATTAGCATAGGGGTTAGGGTCAGGGGTAGTGGGTTAGGGTTAACCCTAACCCTTTTAAATAATGTGTATTCATTAA
>OOFG01073942.1:0-10352 GCA_900323295.1 Molva molva
TCATGTCCAATCAACTGAATTTACCACAGGTGGACTCCAATTAAGCTGTAGAAACATCTCAAGGACGATCAGTGGAAACAGAATGCACCTGAGCTCAATTTTGAGCTTGATCGCAAAGGCTGTGAATACTTATGTACAAGTGATTTTTTTCGTTTTTTATTTTTAATAAATTTGCAAACATTTAAAAAAATATTTTTTCATGTTGTCATTATGGGGTATTGTGTGTAGAATTTTGAGGACAAAAATAAATTGAATCCATTTTGGAATAAGGCTGTAACATAACAAAATGTGGAAAAAGTGAAGCGCTGTGAATACTTTCCGTATGCACTGTAGTGTGTACATCGAATCATACCCAGTGCATCTACTCTTCATTTCCATATTCACTTTGTGTGCATGTTAATGTAAATGTCTTAACTTAAGATAACATGAGGATATGAGTTATTATGTCCATAGAAGCACGAGAGAAATATTATGCATAACGTTACATACTGTCAATGAATACATTTACAGTATGTATGCATTCATATTTTTCGTAACTGTTCACGTTATGGGAACAGTCCCCCTTAAATTCATCCTCCATAATCAAATGGGTAGCGAAGTAGCAAATGGGACTGCATCACGTTGTGGAATGTATGTGTTGTAGAATGACGATAAATGAGCCTTGTACCTTGTAACTTGTATAGGACTATGGTCCTTGTTTACTTCCAGGTTAGACTTATGCTGTAAGAGTGTCTTCATGATACAAAAGGAACACTGACAAAGCACACAGACATTGGTACTATCACATATTCTTTATGATAGAAGAAGAATATGATGTACGATAAGATAGGATAGGATTGTACTTTATTAATCCTGAGGGAAATTCGTGATTAGAGAGAGAGCGGCTGTTGCACCAGAGTGTGCGCTAGATGAAAAGAATCACGTATTCTTTATGATAGATGCAGAATATTATGTAGGCTACACACTAGATCAGATATAAACACTATAGACAGGGTGTATTATACTACTGTCTATAGTGTTTATATCTGATCTATAGTGTGTATATCGTTTTATACCTCGAGCTGTAACTCTGCATTTCCATATTCACTTGTGTGCATGTTTTTGTGAATGTCTTAACATGAGATAACATTAGGATGTGAGTAATTATGACCATAGAAGCATGAGAGAAATATTATACATACATAGTGTCAATGAATACATATGCATTCATATTTTTCGTAACTGTTCACGTTACGGGAACAGTCCCCCTTCCCTCCCAAATTAAACACAGAAAAACAGATTAATGCTGTCTCTCCGAAATGCTATTATATATATTGAATATAAGTGTCCTCAACGTAGTGAATTGTAATGTGGGCTGATGAATAAAAGAACGCTGGAGTGTTCAACAAGTGCTGCTTACTCCAACAGGCTAACGTTACTAAAACAATAGTCCTCAGTAGCAGGCTGGCATGTGCCTCAGATTTTCTTTCTAACCCCCCTATTTGACTGGAACAACCAGTTGGCTGTGACAGGTATTTGAGACGTTTTGTTACGTTAACGTGTAAATTTTGGCGCGTTAACACGCAAATTACTGTCATTATTCTGTCACAGCCAACGGGTTGTTCCATTCTTATATTATAGGGGTGTTAGAAACATTACAGCATAAAGTTAGCGATGTATCTTTCCTTGCCAAAGCTGCTTGAATTGTTTCCTCATCGTCTAAAACATTCCCTAAATGTGCGTTTACATGAGACAGAAAGTTCTGCAGTGCCATCAACAAGTTTCTTTAAACTTCACAGTCCCCCGCTGAAAGTTTAAATTGGCATCTTCTAAACCACAACTGTGGTTTACATTTCATTCACATCATTTCCTTTACGGTATACCTAGGTGCTTGAAACGAGTGCGTGCCACGTGCGTAGACGCCCACATCAGTCATTTATGCACAACGTGCTCCCTTGCGTTGATGTTCGACATCATTGACAGAACCTCATCATGAATGTGTATGACGGCCAATGAGGTCCCTCATTGCCCACAACCAGAAAATGCAGGTTAACATGTCAATTTTTTTTGCGTTAACACGTTGCAAAATTCGGTCGTGTTAACGCGACATTTCCAAGAATTTATTTGGGCTAATGGCCTTCCATACACAACCAGAAAATGCACGTTAACGCATCAATTTTTGTTGCGTTAACACGTCAAAATATTACGTGTTAACACGCAACATTTGGTTGTGTTACCGTGACATTTCTAAGACATTATTTGCGCTAATGGCCTCCTATATATTTGGACGTGCTAACGCAACAAAAATGAACATGTTAACATGCATTTTCTGGTTGTGGCCAATGAGGGACCTTGAATGAAGTCGTTCATGCATATTGATGATGAGGTTCTGTCAATGATTTCGAACAACAATGCAATGGAGCGCGTTGTGCATAAATTACTGATGTGGGCGTTAACGCCACTGCTATGCACTCGTTGTAAGCTCCCAGCTATACCGTAAAGGAAATTATGTGTATGAGACGTAAACCAGAGTTGTGGTTTTGATCGAAGCCAATTTAAAGTTTCAGCCGGGGACGGTGAAGTTTAAAGAAACTTGTTGATGGCACTGCCGAACTTTCTCTTTTGAAACTGCACATTTAGAGAATGTTTTAGACCAGCAACAACAGATGATGAGGAAATGATCCAAGCAGCTTTCGCAAGGAAAGATACATTGCTAGCTTTGGTTTCTTACACACCCTATATTTTTTGTTCTTCTAGACTCCCTGATTAATCAAGCCATATTAGGGAGTTGGCTGATTCAAATAAATTTAAATTTCATTCTCAATCTCAGTTCCTGGTTTTTAATTTTAATGGAATTTTCATCAAGAAATATGTCATTTGTTTAAAAAATGTCATGGTTACAAGACTATGTTCATATAATGTAGACTGAAACGAGCTACAGTACCCATACAAAATAGCGTGCTCAAACACTCATCAAAGTCACTACTGCTTTGTGCTCCCTCTTTAAGCCATACTTTACACCAGTTTACATTAACCAGCCGACTATAAAATATATAAACTATGCTTTTAAAACCATACATATAAAAATAAACTATTAATGATGTGTATCTGACTTAAACAAAACAAGATGGTGGGAGGGGCGCTAAAATTACTTGTCCTCTTTATTATAAAAAATTATCAAGTGCATATTTAGACGACTTTGGGTTTCAATTGCTGTTTAATTTAAAGGCACAATACATTGTTGCATTGTTTGTTTTATTATAATTACAAAATACTTTATAAAAACATGTCTTCCTCTTTCATATTTTGTAGCTCTGTATCGATTCCAACATTTTTTTTAAAGCAACTTTTAAAGTTTGACAAGATGTTGACATTTTGTAGAGGTATTTCTGTCATTCATTCATAAAATGGATCTTTCATGTAAACAAAACTCCATATATCAATAAATATATGTAATTATGTCATTTGTCTTTTTGTCATTTAGGAGAAAATTTCCCACAAAGTGACGACGAATTAAGAAAAATGTATTTACCGTTAAGTCATATAGCAGAGGCTTTTATCCAAAGCAAATAACTGAACTTAATTTAGGCATCTTTCTCAGGAGTGCCAACAGGCAGACTGCAGGCATCCCATTGAGGTTAAAACCCAGAACCTTTCAGCTGGATGTCAAACACCCACAGTGATGAACACATGCATGACTGCTTTTAGGCATCTGAAGCGAATTTGAGTTGTTCCAGTTCCATCTCAACCCCGGTATTTGTGGGGACCGTTTTAAGTCCCTTCTGGAAGACGGCCGCAATCTCCTCGAAGGATTTACCCTTTGTCTCTGGGACTTTCAGGTACGTGACAGCCGTGAAGACAAAAAGCAGCGCAGCGAATAAGACGAATACATAACTCCCCAGCAACGCCTAAAAAAAAAAAACTCAGAATGAACACGACGATGACATGCCAATTTCATTCTATCCAAGCCACACAATTGAGTCAGTAGAATTTGTGTCTGAAAAAAAACAATTATCTACAAGGACCACCATTTTTTTCTAAATCGTTGTTCATCTGCTTCCCCACACAATTTGTCTTCATCCCAATCAACATCTGCCCATAATATCAATGACTTAATGACTTAATTCAAGGGACCCCAAGTAGGGTCCTAACACCAAGGTTGGGAAACACTGATTTGACAATGTGATAGCGTTAGTTTACCTCTATATAAGGGAAGGTCATGCCTATGATAAAGTTGCAAGTCCAGTTGCAGCAGCCAGCAAGAGCGATTGCGGCTGGTCGCGGCCCCTGGCTGAATAGCTCTGCCACGATGAACCATGGGATCGGACCGGGCCCGATCTCAAAGAAAGACACAAAGAGGAAGATGGCCGACATGCAAACGTAGCTCATCCATGAGTAGTCATTCTGAATAGAAACATGACAAGAGTAAACAAGTGAGAATACACAAGTAAAGTATATTACTATTTTACCATTTAATCATTTATCAGATGCTTTTAACCATAGCAACTCCATTCATTTTTTATACACATCTTTAGTGAGCAGGTAGGGGTTAGGTATCTTGCTTGGGACTTAAATGTATAGACTCCGGACGTTGGGGTTGGAACCTAGAACCTCGTCGAGTCAAACCCCCTCAGCCCTAGACAATCCTACCACAACCACTACAATCGAATGAAATCGAAAGCTTATCTAGATAGAAGTTATTACAAAATATATGATCCATGATTATAATAAATGTACTGCAGTTGCATTAAACTGAATACATACACATAAACTTTTTAGTTAACAATGCGTCCTTTTAGTGTTACAATAACAAATTCTGTTGAATCTGTTAAAATACGGCAAAAATACAGGGTATGCTAAAATGTTGCATTGGTTGAATGATAAAAAAAAAAACTCCCATTGGTTGACAAACCTGTAATTTGAGACCAACAGTCATGGCAACCGCACAACAGCACATCCCTCCGAGGCCGACGAGAGTCAAAGTGCGCCTGCCAGCCCTGTCTACCAGTGCCACCTATTGGAACAAAATGACATTGCATTGCATTACCATAGGTGTATGACCTTCCTTGTGGGCAGATGTGTGAATGTTAATTGACTTTTAGTGTCTCTACATCCTGTTTAGTTTGCCTCTACATCCTGTATGTGGCATTGTTGCGTGTCTCTAAGCTGGTATCTATGTTACATAGCTACTCACAGACACCATGGTGAAGACTGTGTTGATGACCCCGACTCCGATGGTGGCGTACACCGGAAAACTAACGCCAGCTTGCTCGAAGATGGCAGTGGAGTAATAAAAGATCTATCGGCAAAGACAAAGATTATTCATAATTTTGTTTGTTGCAATACACAAGATTATGTGCTTACCCTAAATACAACGATGTAAAGTGAGAAATTATTTGGTTATTTGGAAATTTGTTCAAATAAACCAATACATTTATCCTACAACACAAGTAAACTTTCTCTTTTCATCAAACTTTCTTTCAGTATCACATATAAACATTAATTTAGACAAACATAGTTAAATGAGAATCTGTAACATGCTAAGGCAACTAAGGGGAAGAAATTACAAAATTCATTTGAGTTGTGGTTTTGATGTTTGATCTGGTTAATATGCCAGTTTAAATTTCCTCACTGCGTTGATACCAGAAAACTGTTGGGACAGATGCATCATGAGGGCCACGAAGAGCTGCTGTCTGTAAACTGAGGACCGGATCTGGAAGGCAGAGTTGGGACATAACACAAGTAAAGAAAATATTGCACTTTTCTTTTAGAACCATTCCAACCACTATCAATAAATAAATGCAACAAATGTTCAATGTTAAAATAATTGTCCTCTACCCATAAAAGTGACAGCGATTTGTAAATGACTTAAGATTTGTACTGTTGTTATTTCCTCTATCTTTATTTTATTACCAATTCCAATGTGAATGAATATGTGTTTATTGTGATATTCTTTGATTGTTTTTGCCTTGTAAAAATTGAAAACACCCCAATGAATCAACAAAAAGGACAAACTATTTAACAGTCATGGTCGATTTAACACTTCTTCAACAATTATGTTAGCCCATCACCCATGGGTGCCCAGCTTGCTGGCCTCTCCCCTCCATGGTCTGCCCAGCAGGCCACCTACCAAGGACAGGATGGAGATCTTGTCCTCCTTCTCTCCCTCCTCCTTCTCTCTCCTCATCTCCTCCAGGTCAGCGGTTTGATTGTACTCTCCTTTCAGCCGACGCAGACCTGCAACCGGAAAAAGAAGAACGAGTGTATTAGTATTTTGCGTGGCACGTCAAAGCAATTCTAAGATATCGTGGACAAAACAGACGGAGAAGCAGAGGAACATCTGCTGTTCAATTCAAGAAATACAAAAAATTTAGAAAGCAGAAATCGCTGTACAATCTCCCGAAAGACCAATCAACAAGAAGAAGGTGGTTAGAAGGGAACTCCCACTGAAATGGCTGTTTTCAGATGAGGATAAGTTCAGGGCTGGAAATCGCAACGTTGCTTCACTATACATTTCAGAATCATTGTTTTGAAAATGTTTTAATGATGAAGACATTTTTAAAATAGGACCCCTTTAAGACAACTGCATGTGTCCCCACATGCTCAAAAATGTTAATAGATGATTCGCAGTGTGCGTGTCCCCACATGCTGTAGTGTAAAGTGTAAGGTGTCGTGTAATGTGGAGCCCTTTGAAACTGTCACTGTGGTTTAAGGGTCCATATAATGCTTTTTTGTGGTTAACAATTTATTTTGGGGGTACTACTAGAATAGGTTTACATGCCTATATGTTAAAACTACCCCTTATTATTCTCACTGTTCATTTCTGCAGAACCACTTTCAGCCTTGGTCCAAAACACTCGGTTTTAACTCTTGTCGCTTCAAGGCCCCCCTCCCAGTATGCCTTGATTGGTCAAGCTGGCCCACTCTGTTGTGACTGGTCAAACGCTTTGCGCATGTGTCAGCAATCTCACGCCCCTGAGTCCCGAGCAGCTGTCAACATTGCGGGGTACGCTTTAGCCGTACCTGTTCGAGCCCGAGTCAGATTCAGAATCTCAAATTCAGGCCGAACAATCGGGTCGACCCGAAACACCATCGCAACCAAGAGCGGAGCAGGATGGGTGGGGATGTGGTGGGGGGTAAGGAGGGAGGCTATGCAGAGTCCAGGTGAACTCTGAACAAGTGAGTCTTGAGTCCAGTACAATGTTGTTGAAATATTATCTATTTCAACACCATTGTACTGGAAGTACATGTTGCTTCCTGGATCAATAATATGCCCTATGCAGAGATGTTGCCTCAGGAGTTATTTGCTTTATTATAAAACAGTATTTGTTAGTAAGCACTTATTTTTATTAGGTTGTAAGATGAATGAAGCAGCTTCCAGTCCATCCTACATGCATGGTGCACCAACCAGGCCTAGAGCCTAACTGCTTGAATCCATATACCCTGCAGAACATAAACATCTTTAGAGCGGACTATGAACCTTTGAGGCGTAGGACAGAAGAAGAGTACGTTTTTATTACATGTAATGAGATACAACTGTCTAAAATCAAATCGGAACAGTTAAGTTTCATTATACCACAGGACACAAATTACTAATGAAGACATGACACATTAATGTTTTTCTCAATATAATTTTTTTGCAAATGGACAACAACTTTACAGAAGCATCCCTGTATATATACAGCAAAGATGGTTTTCAACTGGATTGGTAATATATCCTCTCCATACAGGCGTTACAGGTATCTCTCCTATCACAGCTTTGTCAGCTAGTGCAGGTCGTCAGGGATGGGGATTGTCTTCAGATGTTGTAGCTTGTGGTCCGCATTTTTATTGTAATGCATGATCGCCAAGTACAACCTACAATAATAGAATGTCAAAAGTCAATGATTAATTTCGAAGGATAAGAGCATCGGAAAGTTATTGTGTTGGTAGAAATGTTTTTTTGGTCATTGTTTAATAATTCTCTCTTGTACTGAATTTGTGCCGTCACGATGTACAAGGCCTAATGCGGCCGTAACATTACAGCTTGCATAATCATAAATCCAACTCAAAACAATAACTTCAGGTAGCAAGTAAGCCAAGGCATACAGCTGATGAACCAAAACCTAACAGCACAATAACATGAGCTAGAAAGGTGGCCAAGGCATACAGCTAATTAACCAAAACATTACAACACAATAATGAGAGTTAGAAAGTTAGCCAAAGCCTACAGCTGGCTAACCAGTAGTCGAATATACTAACTTGCAAATAATATCAAAACATAGTGATACTTACAGATTCCAAGTTGCAGATGGGTCACGTAAAGTGGGAATCTTCTTTAAGCTTCAACATAGATGCGAATCCAGCGGCGAACTGACCCTTGTTGAGGAAGCAATCCGACGTGAAGTGTTTATGACACATACAAAAAGGGGCTAACGGTAGCCGGGACGTTGCTGTTAAAAATGTAATGAATCCACTCTGTCCTGGCATTTTCGCGGGTTGGGAGAATGTGTAGGGATCTATATTGATGCCTGCATCCTTTTAACAGAAAATCTGCAGTGTTTGGCTACCTTAAACAGGTTGTATCTCGCTTACTTAGCAATGCTCGCTAAGTAAGCTAATGGCGGCTGCTGGGACAAAGCTGCATTTGGAGAGGAAGTAAATGGGAGTGGTTATTCACCTGAGAGGGGTTTGATTATGCTAATTTTCCCGGCCATGATGTCAAGGCCGCGGGATTTTCAAAAACGGCCAGTTCTATCAAACCTGTTAGGAAAAAAGCTTCAGAACAACACTCCAGAAAAACAGGGGGACTTCCAGATTTCAGATTTTTTCCTCTACTAAAGTTTATGATAACATGTGGAACAAGTGGAAGGGCCAGGAATAAGCCATTTCCCATAATAGGTCCTCTTTAAATCTCCCTCCCTCCCTACATTTCTCTGCCATTGAGACGACTTGCATTTCACACACCTGTGGTGGAGTATAATAAGCCGTTTGTGACACTGACAGGTAAAATGGATTACACAAATCGCTACCGGCTCATTTCTGACCAATCAGGGCATCCTGTTCCCAGGCTGAGCCGGTAGCAGCGCTAGAGTTCAGAATTATGAGGCTGCCTATAACAAAGCCACTATCTTTGCACGGAATTCTAACTGCGTGCCTCAGTCTTTAGGTCTGTGAGCATGCGCAGTGGCGAGTTAGCACAGAATCTAAACTTGTGGTGGTTTGTTTGTGGGAACTATTGGAGAAAGCTACCTAGCCAAGGCAGTTTGTATTTGCTAACCTGGGTTATACAACAAAGATACAGCTATGGGAGTTGCTCAAAACTCGTTTGGAATATAATGAATGTCAATTGATCGCCAACTGCCCAATTTCGGAACGCGCGTACACCACGAAAGAGGGCGAGTTGAACAAAAATCTCGACTTATTTACATCTCAACGTAAACAATATCAACAATTAACCTAGTGTCTAAACAAACCAGCCAAATCCTTTAAGGGCACGCAAATACACTTGCCTTGCCTAATTCACAGCATGTGTGTGTGTGTGTGTCTTACTCTTGCTGGCCTCCTGCACCTTGCCCTGGCAGATGTACAGGTAGCGGGGGCTCTCGGGACACAGGGGCAGCAGTAGGGACTGCAGGACGGACGGGGCCCCTGACAGACCCAGCAGCAGGGGCCACATGCTGTCATTACCCAGCAGGAAGTCTAGGCCTATTACCTACAGACACACATATATATTTGTATATATATTTATATATATTTATATATATATATATATATATATATATATATATATATATATATATATATATATGAACACACACACACATAACCACACAAACACATACACATAAACATACATACACCTATATGGAAACACATACACAAATGTACGTACATACACAAACTGGACATGCATACATGCCAGTTTTCTTATTTGTGTGTGCGTGTGCATGCGTGTGTCACCTGGCTTAATAGAATACCAACTACGATGGCCAGCTGGTGTAACGCCCCCAGGGCTCCCCTGTAGGCCTTGGGGGCGATCTCCCCGATGTACATAGGAACCAGACCCGAGGTCAGCCCTGATGTGTGAACACACAGAGATAACATATAGAAATAGATGTATTTGAAGTGAATATGTATTTGTGAAATATACAATTTGGAAGTTCATCATCATTTCAATAGAGACAACTTTTATATAGCCTGGCATTAACAACGTCAGATTGTATTTGTATAATGCTTTTCCAAGTGCTTAAAGACACAAAGACACATCTGTCTTCTGTCTTTTTGTCTTCTTTACCACAGTAGAAACCCATGACAGCGCGGCCTGAGATGACCAGGATGTGAGGTTTCCACATCTTGCACAGGCCCATCAGCAAGCCTGCAGCCACGGCCAG